>JAWPHD010018736.1:0-38592 GCA_037043455.1 Cyrtodaria siliqua
ATCCTGTTACCGACTTGATTAATTATTCTCAATTTTATTTTATGAATCTGTTTAAAAATATTGATGAGTTTACATATGATTTTTTTTTTTAAATAATACATTTCATTTAAAAGATATGACATGCAATGTAACTTGTGCACGTATAAGTGTCGCCTAGTGTAGTATATATTCACATGTATATTTATATCCATTTAACACATAACTTGCCGTGTGGGAGTGTAATAAAATCATGATTATTTATCATATTACACTAGTGAAATAAATATTGAAATGAAGGCCGAAGCCGCCATGATCGTTCGGTCCTTTCCGTTCAACTCGGAATACATCGGAATTGTCTCATCGATTTCCGTAACCGTCAATATACCAAAATACGAAAATTGACGAGTTATTTCAATTGTTCGGGGTGGCAAGGAGAAGACAGAATCAACATACGGCGTCATCATACAAACATACGACGCCATCGTACGACAACGTTATGTATAGGCAGCTACACTGAAACATATCGCTTATGAGGCTTTTTTGGAGTTATGTGATAAATAGAATCTCACATTCGTACCTATTCGATATTGAATTTATTAAACTCGTCGGATAACATTGCAATAATGCTCTGCACAGCCTCGCATCTTATAATTGTATCCAACTTGTTTAATACATCCAATATTTAACAGGCACTCATGTTAGATAGTCTATATATTACTGTTATATTTGTTTGTTACATATTGATGGGTGAAATATTGGGATTTGTGAAAGAAAGAATATTCATAATCGCTCAAAAGTAATAACTAACTCCGAACACAAAATAACTGACGTTGAGTCATGACGTCAATAAAGTGTTGCTGACTTCGACGTCATCCGTCAATAAAGTGGGAATTTCTGTTAAAATCATACATAAACTGATTTAAAATGTAATAAATAGAGTATTTAACTGCTGGGTTTGATTAAAGGGAAATCCTTCACTCGATTGTAGGCGTGTTTTTTAACTCACACGCATACGCTCGTTCGTGAAATGAACCACACCTCTACCATCTCGTGAAGAACTTCCCTATACTCGATCCCAGCAGTTCAATAATCTCCATGTATACATCTTCATGTTGTTACAACATTATGAAGTTTATGTCGTATGTGAAGGGACAGCACGCAATCTGATTTTTTAAAACTCGTGGCGCCCCGTTAGATTTTCTCCATAACGTGCATATATTTACAAATCATTACCAATACTTATTTGAATTGTTCTAAACAAATATTTGTGCATGTTACTGTATCATTAACGTAATAGTTGTGCATATTAATGTATCATTAACGTAATAGTTGTGCATGTTACTGTATCATTAACGTAATAGTTGTGCATGTTACTTTATCAGTAACGTAATAATTTTGAAAGTTACTGTATCATTAACGTAATAGTTTTGCATGTTACTGTATCAATAACTTAATAGTTTTGCACGTTACTGTATCATTACAATGTATTGATGGAATGATTAAACCAATGACATAATAACGTCGGCCTTGATATGAAGCAGGTTTATTTCAAAATTATATTAGATGTTTATATTGCAATGCTAATTTAAAACTTGAAACATATTTCAACAAGTACTGGAATTTGTTTTTTCTTTATGCTCATAGAACCAGAGTTGTGTATGCGTGTGCGTGTGCGTGTGCGTGTGCGTGTGCGCATGCGTGTGTGTGTGTGTGTGTGTGTGTGTGTGTGTGTGTGTGTTCGTGCGTGTGTGAGTGAGTGCGTGCGTGCGTGCGTGCGTGTGTGCGTGCGTGCGTGCGTGCGTGTGTATGTGTGTACATTAAGACTGATGCGTTATAATGTTGTAATGAAGTTTATCAGCATATATTAAAACCGTCACATTCGGTGGTAAATGCATAATATTGATGTTTGTGTTTCAGTTTATGGCTAGGTGCCTCCGCTCTAGGTTAGCTGAAGGTTGTCGGTACTATGTTGTCTCTATGTATACACTCAGTACATTTGAAAAAGAAACACTTGGTATTTTTTGAATTTCGTGAGTGGAATTGAAATCATCATGCAAAATATGTTTTATACCACTGTGTATCACCATATGCTAACCTTTGGGACAAAGAGACTTCTGTACTAACATAAAATACAATCTTGGTTTGAACAAAAGACAGCTGGAAAAAAACTAATCGAAAATCACAATGTTTTCATATAGCACATGCGATCCAACTCATATGAACTGTAGTTGTAGCCATATGTATGCATGTGTCTGTATTCTTGTATATGCTTTATGTGCCTTCTTGGTGTTGTATTATGTTGGGATGCAGATTAGAAAGTATGCCAACATATAAAATATGAAGAAAATATTGATACAAATAAAACGCAATATCTTAATCTGGGGTATAATTGAAATTACAGTTCAGTTTAGAGAATCAAATGGGTGTATAGAGACAATATGTTTACGAAATGTACTTATTCTAGAGAGAGGCACACTAGTATACAAGACAATACTATCTGTTACTTTTACATGGAACTGAGATGAGTGATGTCTCTTAAATTTAGGATATATATACATCATCATAATTAAAAATAGGTTCAAAACTACTATTCATTCTGATCTTTGGAGATCAAGGAGCCCGATATTTATAGCAGTGGTACATTCTCAAATACTTTTGTTGTCTTACTTGAATTTCTAATAGGTGGTTCCAAAGGCAAAGGTCGATAAAATATCCTGAATCACTCAATAAATTAATTTGTTTAACAAAGTATGAAAAGAGAAATTAGAAATCGTCAAACACGTTAAATACAAAAACTATTGCAGTCCCGGTTTGATTTAGACTGTACATGAACGGTAGTGAAAAGTGCTTGCTACTGTTCACGCCCTTTAGCTCCGGGTTGAACAGAGCTCAATATTAATCATGTCAATAGTACAGAAGCCATCCCGAAGATGTATGCAAATGGCGGTGAACATGGAACCTTCAATGAGGTATTTTGACACCATCCCATGGCCAGTGGCTTATGGTCCCAACCATAACGCCTGTAAAGGAAATATTAAAACATAGTATAAACACAAAACTAGGAAATTGTTAACTGCCGTTTCAAAATTGTTTGGTAATGTCATATATTTTTTGTTTGATTTAGAATTGACATCATAAACAATGCGTTCTAATATCCATAGGATAATCCATTTGTTAACATATGTTAATCAAAATCCTTAAAAAATATGTCGTAGTTTTTTCAACATGGTATATATTATTTCTAAGATAATAGCCGTATATTATATCATACATTGAGTACAATTCTTACAGAATGAATATTTTTCAAGAACCGACACAAACCTCATGGATCATTTTAAAGTATGAAAATATCGTATAAGGTTATCCGCGTTTTAAATAGGTGATGTAAAATTGGTCATTGTACACCGGATAACGATACACCGGATAGCGTTATCCGTGTTTTGCATGGGTGATGAAAAGCCTGCTCTTGCACATGATATCAACAGTGACAGTTGTAATTGTGTAAATAAACATAAATAAACTTGCAAAACGTTAGTAGTTGGCGACTTCAATGCTCAGAATGTAAATGATAGGCTAGAAAAAAGCATCAATAATATGGTTCAGACAGGGAGATTCCAACAGAGCCTTGGTTCCGATAATTTTTGTTTAGGAATTCCCAATCTTCATCAGATACCTAAAAAAGATAATCTTACACATGTAGAAAGATAAAATTCACGCCCATCAACAATCACGTAATGTTACTGTGTAAAAACAACAGATGCAACAAACGTTAGTAACTGACGACGTTAACGCACACAATGTCAATGATATGCAGGACAACTATCAATCTTGGATATCCGGTTCAGATAGGGAACTCAAACCCTGTTTTAAAGTAATTAATATATAATATAAAAGCAATCATACGTCGTGTTGGAATTCCATATCTTTACCGAATACCCATGAACGATTCTTATAATATCATATTGCCATTGTTATAAAAAAATATGAATTTAATGCACTAAAAGGTTGGTTATTTAATTACAATTTATTTATATTTGATGTTCTGTTATATGTAATAGACATGCAAAATGTGAAACTATGCATGTATAGTGTACTTGTTCTTCTGTTTAAAATAGTGTGTAAGATATAAAAGACTGCACGTGAGTGCTTTTTCAATACAGAATGTATTAAATGTGTTGGCAAACATGATATGATTAGATTCGACGGCTTGTCGAACATCATATCACTTTTGTCAAGGAGTAATTGATTAAACAATGAACTAGCACAAATATATTGTTAGACTGTATTAAACATGTTTAATTTATGATGTCATATCAGTCGTTTAATGGTCGCAAATTGGGCTTAGTGGTGACGCGTTAGCGGTGTTTTCGCAAAAGTAAAAAGGTCAATATTGGGTAACCCGTGTCTAACGCATTTCATTGTTGTTTATTACAGTTTTACTCACAAACGCAGTATTATTATATTTATGACATGATTTCAGTTCCATGTAGATTTAGTTTTAATAAATAAAGTGATAAAGTGATGACCTAATGTATTTTACTTTTTATTAGGCACCGACGAATACAGCAAAATCAGTACGTTTATTGTACGTTAAGTTATCTGACGTCATAAAACGGCATGAACAATACCTAATACTAGTAAACCATGCAGCAAATGTGGTTAATCTACATGATAAAACGGAAAATAATATCAGTGCCTTTTACTGTTAACATTATTAGGCTCGGCATGAAAACGAAGAAATCAACTCCGTTGTTGTTGTTTTAAGTCTCGTTTTATAAACTTGATAGTAAAAGGCACGGACATAATGTTTTCTGTCTATAATTTCTTTCAGCAATTACATTGCTGATATACCACTTATATAATAAGAGTGTGTTGACTGGGTACACACATTCAAGTATCTCATTTAGTTGTAATTGTTTGTTTTAACGAACATAATCACAACATATTTTTCATAAAGGAAAAAACATACATGTATAAGAAATGAATGCTTATGCCGTATGTTTAAATAAAACTTTTATACAGGTTCTGATTGTTCTTCTGTCGTATTCAGTTCTAATGGTTGAAGACCACGAGAACTTATGCTATGGAGCGTCGTCGTCCGACCTAGCAGATATTCAACTTGCACCCTAGACATTAGTTTAAACCCGAGCGGCCTATTTGCCATTGATCGTTCCAGGGCGGTAGACTGATTGTCATGTCACGTGTGTTTGTGATGTCACGTGCTCTGCTTATTAACATAATGATTGTCATTTTTGTTTTTTTTATGCATGTTTTTGTTCGACTGATTTCTGTGAAAGCTTCATTTCCTGTTCAAGGGATCCCGTTTTCATTCCCCTAGTGTTTGTTTATTGCTGTGTGGTGGTTGTAAAATGTCACACCGGCTACAGATCAGTAGTGTTATTACTTACTAGTCCGGTTTGGATCATCAAGCCCATTTTCTGTGGTTTGAAGTGAATCCCGCTTAAGCCGGTGCTAGCGGGGCGTGGGAGGTGTTGCAAGTTATGTTATATCTCATGAACTGACTAAATAAACCTAGGCTGCTTCTATTTTCTCTTGTTTGTGTGTGTTGTTTCCAAGGGATCGCATTTTCAGTATTACTTATACCTACTTTCAAGTCCAATTTGGCCACCAAGGATATAGTTCAATAAAAAAGAACAATGATAATCGTTTATTCTGTGGTATCTAGCAAAGTTAATGTCATGTAATTGATACTTAGCTGAAGATTATTTTATTGAACATTCAAGAAGGTCGGCGGCTCCTTTTTAAGAAAGAAGACATTTGGAAATCGCAGAACACACTAAATATAAAAAAAATAATTGCAGTCTCGGTTTGATTGAGACGGTAGTGAAAACTGCTAGCTATCGTTCACGCCCTCTAGCACCGGGTTGAGCAGAACTCAATATTTAAAGTGTCAGTAGTACGAAATGTTGGTCATCCCGAAGATGGTATGCATATGACGGTGAACATGGAACCTTCAATGTGGTATTTCAATACCATTCCATAGCCAGCGGCGTATGGTCCCTGTTTCGAACTATATGCATTGCCCTAAACGAGAAAACAAAGGGAGAAAAAAACAAAATGGAATTTAGTTGGGAGCGGAGGTTATGAAGCCTGCGTATCACAAGTAACAGTCAAAAGAATAAAAGAAAACAGAAAACATATCCTAAGGGTGATTCAACGATACTCGCAGCCTTTAAAGGCTGGAATAGTGGAACCACTGTTTCGAAATTAAAATAAGGAAACATTTGTGTATTTGAGAATTTGTATGTATAAATATCGGACTGAGAGATCTTGAAAGATAGGAATAAATAACAGATGAATGACAAAGACATATTTAGAAAAATACTTTTTATCGTTACTTCACCTAAATAATTCATGGGATTTTCATACAATACATCCGTTGGAAATAACAAACACAAACTTCACCGAAACCACGCAGGAAAATGGCTAAAACTGCACTACTTTGTAGCTACATATTGAACAATTAAATGGACATGTGCCTAAGTGGTCGACCTGACATGAAGAATGTCCATCATAGAATTGATCTAAAGAAGTTATCCAAGCAAGCCGAAGTATGCCGTATTTGTTTATTAATCATTGCATAGGAAAAACGTGTGATCACATATTTTCTTTGTTTATGATGTAATATGCATACCAAATAGAAATATTACATGTGTGTAGTTGTTCTGAAATAAAACTTCTGTTTCAACACTTCAGAATGGCAATCAGGGATATAAAAAGCAGTTTTTGAAAAGCACCTAAGTTAAGAATCCACACAGCTTTCAACTCAGATCAACATCAAAAAGGCCTAGTAATAGTGCTACCTGCTGATCTTTACGGTCTTCGTGTCCAATATAAATGGCTTAGAAGTAGAATAGCACTGAAGCCGAGGCTATATCACTTACACATGTAAAACTATTAAAATGCATATATCACTGAATTAACATACAATTTATTCATTAAAACCCAGAAACGTTCTAAAAACGAATCAAAAATAACAGAGAAATGATATTGCAAATCACGTAGGAGTCATTACTGAAATCGCGCAGAACTGTATAATAACGGCGAATATATTCAATGGCGATTGTAATGCGTACTTTTAACAATGACCCTTGGGAATTTTGCGATATTCTCTCGCTTTATTTTTCGTTCAAATTAAAAACGGTTTTCATGTTTAAGTTTTTTAAAAGTGCCTCTATTCAGTGTTGTACGCATTTCAAAATTATGGTTTGCATTATGTCCCGTTTATTATAAAAACTTTTGCACGATTTTAACACTGACCACTGGGTCAATCACGATTCATTTCTCTGTCAATTTATTCTCGAGTTTAATAAAGTTTTCGGATTTTAAAGTGACACAAATGTAATTTTCCAATGGTATATGAATTATGAGATTACGACGCCTATTCCCTTGGTTAACCTCAGTTATCAACTCTGGTCCGTTTCTACTTTTCACCGAGTATATTTAAACACAAAGTCGGAATGAACAACACTATGTCATCGAACGTCACTGGTTGTAATGCAGATTTATGTGAAATAGGTTTTGTATGACACTTCTTGCAGGCATTGACCAAGTGTTTATTTTTACCTAAAAGTAATAATTCTTACTTAGAAATGGATCGGTAATGAAATTTATTATATAACATTTCACTTTCATGTTTATCACATTTGCACTTCTTTCGAAATATAATGTAGTATTTCAAAACTAAAAACAAAAAAGTTAATTAAACTCTATTTAATGTGGTTTAAGGTTAATGTTAAATCGACCCTATCTAAGGAAAAACAAAATAAATCGGCCACCGTTATGGGATCGACCCTAGATTTCAAAATCGGCCCTTGATCTGGCATCGACCATCGATCGAGTCTTTCATATATAGTAGAGAAAATCTCTCACACGCGCACGCACGAACGCACACACCAGCGCGTGCACACACACACACACACACACAAACACACACACATACACATACACACACACACACACACACACACAGTGGATGCAGCCAAAGAGAAAACCAATCTAGGGCACGAAAAAAAAACATTGGGACGAAGCTTCATGCACCAACCTCCCTTTGCCTGGGTAACAGCAGGCGCAATAATGTAGTCTCAAAAGGTTGTGCAGTCATCGCACAATGGCAAGGTGAAACGTAGTGGCTGGGTGCAGAAGGGTCAATCACTAAACATGAAGTGCGTTCCAATACCAAAGGGCGTATCCTTTTTTGACGAATTTCCTGATTAATTTTTCAAAGTGATCAGAAACCCGTCAGATCACTTTAAATTCAGAAGTTTATAGACAACTTCTCCCTAAAATAAATGGTGATATTCCTAGTCGCAGAAACATTTTAAGGTTGACGTTGTACTTCTTCAGTAGGTTTTCGTTGCGACAATATAATATTAAGAATTTTATGAAATATCTAGGCAGTTTGTGATAACGAAACACTTGCTGAAGAGTTTACTTGTAATGACTTGATTTCGATTATTAATGTCCTTAGCATCATAACAAGCATCATTACAAGCTCTAGCAACACAAATGAACTGGCACTCCGTATGTAGCACGATGTACATCCCCATCGAAATGAGGATAGTGTACGATGTCACTGTTAAAATCATCTCTATTATCAGCTCTACTGGCCTTCATTATTAATCGGATGTTCACGAATCTTTACCAGTGTCTTCATAGTAATGAAAGTTCGAAAAGCAGCCAAGTCGGATCAGTAACAGTTTTCATTCTGACAAATGCCATTTTCTGCCTTATGAACACTCTAGCACCTTCATTTATTATTTGATATTTACTCAACTTACATAGATTGTTAATATCAATGAAAGCTCGGACAAGTTCGAAAACCAGCCAAATCGAATCCGTAGCACCGTCGTTTTGGCTCTTGTTTTTTTCTCTGAAAAATGCTATTTTCTGCCTTGTGAACACTTTAGCATTTTCATTACTTATTTGATCTTTACTAAACTTGCATAGATTGTTAATATTAATAACAGCCTGACAAAGTTCGAAAACCCACTAAATTGGGTCCGTAACACCAGAGTTATGGCCCTTATTCTTTTCTGAAAAATGCCATGTTCTACATTTTGAAAACTCTAGCGCCTTCATTTATTAGTTGATCTTTACCAAACTTGCATATATTGTTAATATCAATCAAAGCTCGGACAAGTTCGCAAACCTGTCAAATCGCAGCAGTAGCACCGATGATGAGGCCCTTGTTGTTTTTTTAAACCCAGAGATATGGCTTTTGATTTTTCAGAAAAACGCCATGTTCTGCCCTGCGAACACTCTAGAAACTTCATTTATGCTTTGATCTTTTCAAAACTTGCACAGATTGTTAATATCAATGAAAGTTCGGAAAAGTTCGAAGACCAGTTAGATCGGACTATTTATGCTGGAGTTATGGCCCTTGTTTTGCTAAAACATGCCAAGTTATTGCTGAAAAATGCCATATTCTGCCTAGTTTAGCACATTCATTTATTATTTGATCTTTACCAAACTTGCACAGATTGTTAATATCAATGAAAGGTCGGTCGAGTTTTAAAACCAGTTAAATGGGATTTAGTAACAGCAGAGTTATGGGCCTTGTTTCTCTGAAAAAAGCTGTATGCCTTGCGAACACTTCAGCACATTCATTTATTATTTGATCTTTACCAAACTTACAAAACTTGTTAATATCAATGTAATCTCAGACAGGTATGAAACCCAGCCAAATCGTATTAGTAACCAAGCCTAATAGCCGTATTTTGTTTGATAGAGTTTTGGCTGAGTTATGGAACTTTAAAAGTTTTAATACAAACATTTTTATCCGGACTAGTTCTCCTAAACCCCTGGCCCGATATCAGTGAAACATTGCAGGAATGATCAGTACCAGGCCTAGTTGTGCATGTCATCGTCGTGTTGAATGATATTTGCGGAGTTATAGCCCTTTAAAGGTTTTGATACACAAACTTTATCCAGACTAGTCTCTTCTGAACTCCTTGCCGAATTTCAACGATTTTTTACAGAAATGATGAGTACCAAGCCTAGTGGCGCCTATCTTCGCCGTGTTTTGGTTGAATGAGGTATGGCCTAATATACACACACTTTATCCAGACCATCTTTCCTGAACCCCTGGCTGGATTTCAATGAAACATGGCAGGATCAGTATCAAGCATAGTTGCGCAAGCTGTTGTCGTGTTCTCCACCAAATACTCCATATAGCCAGTAAGCAATACAAGCCCTCATTGTCCTTTTGTCATAAGTATGTATGAAATTATTAGAAATCGGGAGATGAAGGTCGAGGAATGCTGCTGTAGTATCCGAACTGTTGGCTTTATTCAACGTGAGCTCTGGTGGATATATGTTAGTGACCATTTGAGCAAACAACGGATTATCAATATTGAATATGTCAACCAGATACCGAGATGTATTATTAAACACATCAATAATGCCATAGGAATACCAAAAACATGGCGGTAAGCTGTTTTACCGTATCGTATAAAGATGTTATCGAGAAGAAAAGATAAAACTCCACAAACATTAGCACAAGTCCACATATTATAAGTATCCTTAAGAGCGTTTGTAAAGAATGCTCTGCCATTAGTAAAAGCAAGACACGTTGTTCTTTATCTATCAAAATGCTGATTCAAAATTTCACCACGCCATAACATTTTATAGACTCTTTGCCAATTTTAAAAATGGTATTTTTATCTTGTGTTTTTTTACCAACAGCTAAATTGAAAATTTTCTGAATTAGCCTGCATACAATTGAAATTAAATCAGTCCAAAAGAATGACGCTGTCCGATTGAAAAGTTTCCATAAGAGTTTCAAAACTTGGGCTGTGAAATGAAAGGGTGTTGTCAACTGCATAGTTGTAAAGATCACTTTTATTGATGAAATAAAAAATATCGTTTAATAAAAAAGTTAAAAAGAACTGGTCCAAGAATGAATCCTTGGGTACACCCTTACTTATTTCTTCGCAGCTACTAACTATTTTGACAATTTTAGATAGCTTGTCATAAGTTTGATTGTATTTTCTCTAAGACCATACGACTCTAGTTAGGAAAGGGGTATATTGTGAGGTAAAGTCCATTAGTATTGCAGCAACGTATTGGTTAGAGTCAAGTGTACTCTTCCAGTACTCTTCCAGTCTTTTAGTAGTTTTAACAGAGTTGTTTGTCACCCATGGCCCTTTCTAAAAGCACATACAAATTTATCAAACATTGAGCAGAAAATATCAGACAATTGGTTCGACATGACATTTTACGGGGAGTATTCTTACAGGTCTATATGTTTTGAAAAGTGCATCGTTTTTTCTTAAATAGAGGAGTTACCTAGGCCTCTTGTAGTCTGTCAGAAAAAAAACACTTCAGAGATTGAGTTATTAATAAGATTAGTAAATTTAGGTAGTAAAAGGTATTTACCGAGTTTCAAGACTTTGACAGTTACTTTGTCTACCCCAGTACCTTTCTTGACATAAAAAGAGTCAATTATTTTAGAGACAGTTTTCTGATTAGTTTGTTTAAAATCAAAACTATTTGGTTCAAAATCTTGTTCCGCAATTTTGGTCAAACTAGGTCGGTCGTAGCTATCAAAGATATAATCATTTTAAATTTCCGGAGATACATTTACGAAAAAGTCATTAAATGTGTCTGCAACTTCATCATCTTTAGAAATGATTTTGTCTTGATCATGTAATATTATTTTTGACTGGGTGCCAAATGATTATTTAGACAAATATGGTTTTATTGTTTGCCAGAAATCTGATGATTTGCATCCACCAGTACATCTTTCCAGAAAGTAATTATTTATTGATTTATTTTTTAGTTGTGTAGCCAGGTTTCTTTTATGTCTGTATTGTTCCCATGTTTTGGAGTTCTTATTTTTCAAAAATGTATTATAACACATTTTCTTACTATAGATTTCTTTTCTAAGGACTTTGTTCATGTATGGTAATTGATCATTTCGTGTGTATGCTTCTTTGAGTGGACAGTGCTCGTCTATGACCCTGTTTAAATCGGTATTAAAACTATTATAGACATTATTTACTGACTTGCATTATTTGAATCTAGTTCAGACATCTTTGATCAGGTTATGTGGTAGAGTATTGCATTTTGTGGAAATGTCGTAGTTGCATAGAGTAGAGGCTTGAACATGCTTACACCATAGTTTATCAAGGACCTCTCCGGAGTTTTTGATAGACCAAAACACACTGAAGATTGAAAATAACATTACTAATTGGGGTAGCGCCTTGGAGCGGTCAGTGGCACATGTAACTACTTGGATTTAAGGCTGGTTCTTGTTTCTTCTCGTAATCACAATGAAGCGGGACAGTGTTAATATAGAAACCTCCGTCTTAATATATCATATAACAAATTAGGCGGCATAAATATGCTATATAAATTCACAAATAAAACCAAAGGAGCGCTGTGGTCTAAAGGTATAGCGTCGGACCTAGAATGGAAGGGTTTATTGGGTTAGAGCCCCGCTATGAACGTACGTGTTGTGTTACTGAGCATCTGCATTTGCTTAGTACTGGTTCTATCCTGGAAGACATCGCGACGAATTAAAATAAGTTCAGAGAGTTTTCGTTACAATCGATTAAAATAATTAAGCTTAATCTAAATAAAACCAACTACATGTCTGTCACTGTAGGTGATGAATAACTGATTATAATAGGCATAATCAAGAAGATAAATGTCTCAAATTCTGGTTAAGTAATAGATAGAGTCTGGTCTCAGCTCGTTGGTTATTTAAACACCGAGATGGGCGTGAAACACCGTGTTTAAATAACCAACGAGCTGTGACCAGACTCTATCTTTTTTGTAGCATGGTGTACTTAGTAACACTGTGACGTCATAGTGACCGTACTCTAAATTCCAATATCCGGTAGATGTAGTAGGGCATAGCCACGCCCCTTTAGTTACCCTAAATTAAAAGATTCAATGCTCTGCATTCATCAAAGGAAATGTCACCGACCATGCTACAATATATTATAAATGTGAATAATAGGGTTCAATCTCAATTATAGTATGTTTTAACAATAGACTGAAACGGTCAATGATTTCGGACAAACAGTTCATTGCTTACACGGTATATATACACACGTATATGTATACTATGTCGTACATGGTATTGATAGGTTTAAACAATATATGACGTCATTGAGATTTGGCCCAAATTTATCCGTATGCTGTAAAAAATTGCAGAATCGAAAGAAAAGCTTTAATGCAGAGACACATCGTATGAACTGTATATCAAGTGTACTAACACTCATGAAAACGTTTGAAGTGAAAGAAACATGAAGTTCATTACACAATATCAGACAACCTGTCTAAGATAGACAAAGAGCTAAAATTAAGTAGAATAACAATCCAGGAAAGTTTTGAAGTGAAAAAGCGACATTACACAATATTAGAGTGAACAATTCTAAGCCAAGTACAGGGCAATCCATTCGTAATAAGTAAGGCTATCAACAATGTGTGATGCAAAGGGACATAAGGCCATCCGGTTTTATGCGTGTATGACAAATGAGAAACATGGTCCTATAGAAACCACAGCAATCATACGAAATGTGCACCATAAAACGAAATATGATCATGTTTAAGAAAATGTCAGTGAAAAGGACAATACGTACATAATGAGTGGTGAATACAGCGGTACCGACTTGGAATGGTCAGTAGGCAATGAGGCCTACATGTTAGCTTAAATCAATTGTATGTGTAGACAACAAATTGACAAATTGATACGGTGTAAACAAACGTACATCCCATCAGCAGGAAACCCCTAACGATAAAGTCCACATCCAGAAAAATTAGCAAACAATACATTTAAACGTTATAGTAAAAACATACAAAAGACATAATTAGAGCAGCCAAAGACAAAACCTATCTAGGTCACAACCAAAACAACCTTGGGACTAACGTTCATGTACCTCTTTCCCCTTTGTCCGAGTTTCATCAAGTTTGGGCACAATCCACAGGAAACTGTTTGAGACATGAACGTAATAAAAATATGTTACGTGACGGGCCGCGATGCGACAGAATGGGATGCGACTCGACTTTACGGGACGTTACGGACAGTGTTATTCCTAAATAGCTCTAACCTCACTTTGTGAGGAGGGGTATAAAAAACCAACTTGATTAACTTGTGTGTATATAAAAGACTAAATAAGACAGTTCAGCTGTAAACTTAACACATGTATAGGTGTGTGATGATGAAATACGGGATTCACAGTGCTTTTTTTTTTAAATAAAGCGATGTCAGCTTTAAACTTAACACACAAAATGTGTATAGGAATGTGTACTGATAAAAGACGAGGGTCAAACTGTATGAAACGAGTTGTTCAGCTTTAAACTAAAACACTTTGCGTATGATTATATATAAATAAATATATATATATCTATATATATAGACACAAGATTTGACTTGTGAGGTACTTATGGCTATATTTACTTGTGAGGTACTAATGGCTACAACGTATTCTTGTGAACATAGCCTTGTGAGGTACTTGGAATACCTCACAAGGGGCACTTGTAGCAGTTACCAAACCTTACCTGTGAGGTATTTAATGTGTAGATCTACACATTACTATAATATAGTACGATAACCAAGAAATCAAAAAAGAAACATGTTGATGATTAACTCATAATTGTAAACAACATCTACATCATAACTTAAATACATATAAATTATTTTACTATACAGTAATTATATATAATCATTATTTTGTTATCTGTTATAGATAGTTGAGTGGCGCAGCTGGACTACAAACGATATGTAAATCAGATGTTGTTAGGGGTTCTGGGGGCATTGAAGAATGGTTGGTGCATTCCAGGCCTGGTCTATTTCCTTTGTAAAATTATGTACAAGCCCTTTGGGAAGCCCGGGCGTTGTGGCGTTACGGCAGCTACGCCACTAGTTTTAATATCATAATGCTATAATGAATGTTAAAATAGAGGTAGTATCGAGTCGTCTAGGCGGATGTGTGTTTTTCCACGAACGAGCGGATGCAAGTGATTGCAAAAACCTAGACTAACAGAAAGAGAAAAAAATCTCTATTGCCAAACCTGGTAGTGAAAATATCAAACTACATGTTTAATCGGTTCATGTATGATTTTAGTAGAATTGTTTCGCCTGTTGAACGTTATTGCATATACGCTATACGCAGATATGCCACGAAGCCCCTACCTGCGGGAGTGGGTCGCTCTCTCCCACTCGTCGCGAATGCCATCGGCATTCTCTTCTTGCGAATCACGCAAAATGCTCTGGCTACGCGCCTTGCTACAGAAGACACCATTTCACTTGTGTATTAAAAAAAAAATCCTAACCCCCATCGGGAAGGGAAGGGGTCGTGCGGGAGAGGCGACCGCCCCACACTCTCCCCCACTCGTCGCTAACCGACGAAGTGAATGCCTTCGGCATTCCTTTCTTGCGTAACCCAAAAGGCTCTAGCTACGCGCCTGTTAAAAGTGTGGGCGGTTGACGTCAGCAAATATTGACGTCATAACCAACGTCACAGTCAGTCGGAATTCCCTGGATTGGGTGGGTTTAGGGGAGGGGTGGATGGGTGCATCCGTACCTATTTTTGGCAAGTTTGTATTTTCATTTTTTTTTTATAAGACTATATGTCATATCGTGTACTGTATGGCATTTTATAATTTTATTTCATATTTGTTGAAGAATTTAGCACAATGTCCGTTTTCTAATCTGCTCTAGTGATGATGGACTGTGGTCACGCGTTACTATTGCTAATTGGTACCACATGGAGCGCTCAGGACCTTTATTGATAACAACCAATTGACGCTCAATATCCTGCATAAACACAGAGCCAGGTTAATAAAAAATAAATTTAAAATAAATGATTTTGCCCGAAATGTATCATTTTGCCGGTAATTTCAATTGTAACGCTGGTAAGCCGGTAATGTAGGAGAAAAACAGGTAATCTCCGGAGCAAAGCTTGCGAAATGGCAGGCCTGCTACTGCCTCCCTCGCTCCCTCCCACACCCCAACCTTCTCCAACCACGCAGAGAAATACCCTACCATCAATAGAAGAAGGGGTAAGAAAGAACTTTAAAGATTTTAGTGGGGTTGGGGCCAGACTTCCCACTTATTCCTGGGTGGAAGCAGTATTAGTTACCATCATCGTGACTTCGTATTATCGTCATCGTGGTCTCTATTTGTGACTATCGACAGAGGCGGATTCAAAGATCTTTGAAGAGTTATTAAAAGACTTCATGTAATAAGGGTTTTTAGCTCTACTGATCAGAGATCAGCAGAGATTATGCCGTGGTGCGGTGTCCGTCGTCCGTCTGTCCGTCAATTTTTTTAGCTACTACTCCTCTGAAACTACTGAATGAATTTTCATCAAACTTTACAGAAATGTTGCCCATGAAGTCTAGTTGATACTAGCAAAAATTCATGTTGATCTAAAATCCAAGATGGACGCCAAATTTAAAAATAGATTTTTAAAAAACAAGTTGTAGCGACTACTTCTTGAAAACTCTAACTGATATTGATATGGGACATGTTCTAAAATGATCAGCATCACATGATGTTGGTCCTTGTAGAACATCATTTTGATTCGAAGTTAAACATGGTTGCCAGCGGCCATCTTTGTTTATGTACATGTATATATACTATATGATACCTTGGAAGTAATATGTATACTCTATGGTACGTCACAAGTAGTATATATATATATATACTGTATGGTACCTCGGAAGTAATATGTATACTCTACGGTACCTCACAAGTAGTATGTATATATACTGTATGATACCTCGGAAGAAATATGTATACTCTATGGTACGTGACAAGTAATATGTATATATACTGTATGGTACCTCGGAAGTAATATGTATACTCTATGGTACCTCACAAGTAGTATGTATATATACTGTATGGTACCTCGGAAGTAATATGTATACTCTACGGTACCTCACAAGAAGTATGTATATATACTGTATGGTACCTCGGAAGTAATATGTATACTCTACGGTACCTCACAAGTAGTATGTATATATACAGCATGGTACCTCGGAAGTAATATGTATACTCTACGGTACCTCACAAGTAGTATGTATATATACTGTATGGTACCTCGGAAGAAATATGTATACTCTACGGTACCTCATAAGTAGTATGTATATATACTTTATGATACCGAGGAAGTAATATGTATACTCTACGGTACCTCAAAAGTAGTATGTATATATACTGTATGATAGCTCGAAAGTAATATGTATACTCTATGGTACCTCACAAGTAGTAGGTATATATACTGTATGATACCTCGGAGGTTATATGTATACTCTATGGTACCTCACAAGTAGTATGTTTATATACAGCATGGTACCTCGGAAGTAATATGTATACTCTACGGTACCTCACAAGTAGTATGTATATATACAGCATGGTACCTCGGAAGTAATATGTAAACCCTACGGTACGTCACAAGTAGTATGTATATATACAGCATGGTACCTCGGAAGTAATATGTATACTTTACGGTACCTCACAAGTAGTATGTATATATACAGCATGGTACCTCGGAAGTAATATGTATACTCTACGGTACCTCACAAGTAGTAAGTATATATACAGCATGGTACCTCGGAAGTAATATGTATACTCTACGGTACCACACAAGTATTATGTATATATACAGCATGGTACATCGTAAGCAATATGTATACTCTACGGTACCTCACAAGTAGTATGTATATATACAGCATGGTACCTCGGAAGTAATATGTATGCTCTACGGTACCCCACAAGTAGTATGCATATATATACACAGCATGGTACCTCGGAAGTAATATGTATACTCTACGGAACCTCACAAGTAGAATGTTTATAAACAGCCTGGTACCTCGGAAGTAATATGTATACTCTACGGTACCTCACAAGTAGTATGTATATATACAGCATGGTACCTCGGAGGTAATATGTATACTCTACTTTACCTCACAAGTAGTATGTATATATACAGCATGGTACCTCTGAAGTAATATGTATACTCGACGGTACCTCACAAGTAGTATGTATATATACAGCATGGTACCTCAGAAGTAATATGTATACTCTACGGTACCTCACAAGTAGTATGCATATATACAGCATGGTACCTCGGAAGTAATATGTATACTTTACGGTACCTCACAAGTAGTATGCATATATACAGCATGGTACCTCGGAAGTAATATGTATACTTTACGGTACCTCACAAGTAGTATGTATATATACAGAATGGTACCTCGGAAGTAATATGTATACTCTACGGTACCTCACAGATAGTATGTATATATACAGCATGGTACCTCGGAAGTAATATGTATACTCTACGGTACGTCACAAGTAGTATGTATATATACAGCATGGTACCCCGGAAGTAATATCTATACTCTACGGTACCTCACAAGTAGTATGCATATATACAGCATGGTACCTCGGAAGTAATATGTATACTCTACGGTACCTCACAAGTAGTATGTATATATATACAGCATGGTACCTCGGAAGTAATATGTTTACTCTATGGTACCTCACAAGTAGTATGTATATATACTGTATGATACCTCGGAAGTAATATGTATATTCGATGGAACCTCAGAAGTAGTATGTATATATACTGTATGATACCTCGGAAGTAATATGTATACTCTACCTCACAAGTAGTAGGTATATATAATGTGTGATACCTCGAAAGTAATAGGTATACTCTATCGTACCTCACAAGTAGTATTTAATATACTGTATGGTACCTCGGAAGTGATATGTATACACTATGATACCTCAAAAGTAGTATGTGAATATACTGTATAGTACCTCGGAAGTAATATGTATGCTATATTGTACCTCACAAATAGTATGTATATATACTGTATGATACCTCGGAAGTAATATGTATACTCTACGGTACCTCACAAGTAGGATGTACATATACTGTATGATACCTCGGAAGTAATATGTATGCTCTACGGTACCTCATAAGTAATATGTATATATACAGTATGACATCTCGGAAGTAATATGTATATTCTATGGAACCTCAGAAGTAGTATGTAAATATACTGTATGATACCTCGGAAGTAATATGTATACTCTACCTCACAAGTAGTATCTATATATACTGCATCATACCTCGGAAGTAATATGTATACTCTATGGTACCTCAAAAGTAGTATGTATATATACTGTATGGTACCTCGGAAGTAATATGTATACTATATGGTACCTCACAAGTAGTATATATATATACTGTATGATACATCGGAAGTAATATGTATATTCTATGGAACCTTAAAAGTAGTATGTACATATACTGTATGAAACCCCGGAAGTAATATGTATACTCTACCTCACAAGTTGTAGGTATATATACTATATGATAGCTCGGACGTAATATGTATACTCTATGGTACCTCACAAGTAGTATTTAATATACTGTATGGTACCTCAGAAGTAATATGTGTACTTTACGGTACCTCACATGTAGTATGTATATATACTGTATGGTAACTCGGAAGTAATATCTATACTCTACGGTAACTCACAAGTAGTATGTATATATACAGCATGGTACCTCGGAAGTAATATGTATACTGTACGGTACCTCACAAGTAGTATGTATGTATAGTTTATGATACCTCGGAAGTAATATATATACTCTACGGTACCTCACAAGAAGTATGTATATATACAGCATGGTACCTCGGAGGTAATATGTATACTCTAAGGAACCTCACATGTAGTATGTATATATACAGCATGGTACCTCGGAAGTAATATGTATACTCTACGGTACCTCACAAGAAGTATGTATATATACAGCATGGTACCTCGGAAGTAATATGTATACTCTACGGTACCTCACAAGTAGTATGCATATATACAGCATGGTACCTCGGAAGTAATATGTATACTTTACGGTACCTCACAAGTAGTATGCATATATACAGCATGGAACCTCGGAAGTAATATGTATACTTTACGGTACCTCACAAGTAGTATGTATATATACAGCATGGTACCTCGGAAGTAATATGTATACTCTACGGTACGTCACAAGTAGTATGTATATATACAGCATGGTACCCAGGAAGTAATATGTATACTCTACGGTACCTCACAAATAGTATGTATATATACAGCATGGTACCTCGGAAGTAATATGTATACTCTACGGTACCTCATAAGTAGTATGTATATATACTTTATGATACCTCGGAAGTAAGTAATATGTAAACTCTACGGTACCTCACTAGTAGTATGTATATATACTGTACGATATCTCGGAAGTAGTATGTATCTTCTATGGAACCTCAGAAGTAGTATGTATATATACTGTATGATTCCTCGGAAGTAATATGTATATTCTACCTCACAAGTAGTAGGTATATATACTGTGTGATACCTCGAAAGTAATAGGTATACTCTATGGTACCTCACAAGTAGTATTTAATATACTGTATGGTACCTCAGAAGTAATATGTGAACTCTACGGTACCTCACAAGTAGTATGTATATATACTGTATGGTAACTCGGAAGTAATATCTATACTCTACAGTAGCTCACAAGTAGTATGTATATATACAGCATGGTACCTTGGAAGTAATATGTATACTATACGGTACCTCACAAGAAGTATGTATATATACAGCATGGTACCTCGGAAGTAATATGTATACTCTACGGTACCTCACAAGTAGTATGCATATATACAGCATGGTACCTCGGAAGAAATATGTATACTTTACGGTACCTCACAAGTAGTATGCATATATACAGCATGGTACCTCGGAAGTAATATGTATACTCTACGGTACCTCACAAGTAGTATGCATATATACAGCATGGTACCTCGGAAGAAATATGTATACTTTACGGTACCTCACAAGTAGTATGTATATATACAGCATGGTACCTCGGAAGTAATATGTATACTCTACGGTACGTCACAAGTAGTATGTATATATACAGCATGGTACCCCGGAAGTAATATCTATACTCTACGGTACCTCACAAGTAGTATGCATATATACAGCATGGTACCTCGGAAGTAATATGTATACTCTACGGGACCTCACAAGTAGTATGTATATATATACAGCATGGTACCTCGGAAGTAATATGTTCACTCTATGGTACCTCACAATTAGTATATATATATACTGTATGATACCTCGGAAGTAATATGTATATTCTATGGAACCTCAGAAGTAGTATGTATATATACTGTATGTTACCTCGGAAGTAATATGTATACTCTACCTCACAAGTAGTAGGTATATATAATGTGTGATACCTCGAAAGTAATAGGTATACTCTATCGTACCTCACAAGTAGTATTTAATATACTGTATGGTACCTCGGAAGTGATATGTATACACTATGATACCTCAAAAGTAGTATGTGAATATACTGTATAGTACCTCGGAAGTAATATGTATGCTCTACGGTACCTCATAAGTAATATGTATATATACAGTATGACATCTCGGAAGTAATATGTATATTCTATGGAACCTCAGAAGTAGTATGTAAATATACTGTATGATACCTCGGAAGTAATATGTATACTTTACCTCACAAGTAGTATCTATATATACTGTATCATACCTCGGAAGTAATATGTATACTCTATGGTACCTCAAAAGTAGTATGTATATATACTGTATGGTACCTCGGAAGTAATATGTATACTATATGGTACCTCACAAGTAGTATATATATATACTGTATGATACATCGGAAGTAATATGTATATTCTATGGAACCTTAGAAGTAGTATGTACATATACTGTATGAAACCCCGGAAGTAATATGTATACTCTACCTCACAAGTTGTAGGTATATATACTATATGATAGCTCGGACGTAATATGTATACTCTATGGTACCTCACAAGTAGTATTTAATATACTGTATGGTACCTCAGAAGTAATATGTGTACTTTACGGTACCTCACAAGTAGTATGTATATATACTGTATGGTAACTCGGAAGTAATATCTATACTCTACGGTAACTCACAAGTAGTATGTATATATACAGCATGGTACTTCGGAAGTAATATGTATACTCTACGGTACCTCACAAGTAGTATGTATATATACAGCATGGTACCTCGGAAGTAATATGTATACTCTACGGTACGTCACAAGTAGTATGTATATATACAGCATGGTACCCCGGAAGTAATATGTATACTCTACGGTACCTCACAAATAGTATGTATATATAAAGCATGGTACCTCGGAAGTAATATGTATACTCTACGGTACCTCACAAGTAGTATGTTTATATACTTTATGATACCTCGGAAGTAATATGTATACTCTACGGTACCTCACTAGTAGTATGTATATATACTGTACGATATCTCGGAAGTAGTATGTATCTTCTATGGAATCTCAGAAGTAGTATGTATATATACTGTATGATTCCTCGGAAGTAATATGTATATTCTACCTCACAAGTAGTAGGTATATATACTGTGTGATACCTCGAAAGTAATAGGTATACTCTATGGTACCTCACAAGTAGTATTTAATATACTGTATGGTACCTCAGAAGTAATATGTGAACTCTACGGTACCTCACAAGTAGTATGTATATATACTGTATGGTACCTCGGAAGTAATATCTATACTCTACAGTAACTCACAAGTAGTATGTATATATACAGCATGGTACTTCGGAAGTAATATGTATACTATACGGTACCTCACAAGAAGTATGTATATATACAGCATGGTACCTCGGAAGTAATATATATACTCTACGGTACCTCACAAGTAGTATGCATATATACAGCATGGTACCTCGGAAGTAATATGTATACTTTACGGTACCTCACAAGTAGTATGCATATACACAGCATGGTACCTCGGAAGTAATATGTATACTTTACGGTACCTCACAAGTAGTATGTATATATACAGCATGGTACCTCGGAAGTAATATGTATACTCTACGGTACGTCACAAGTAGTATGTATATATACAGCATGGTACCTCGCAAGTAATATGTATACTCTACGGTACCTCACAAATAGTATGTATATATACAGCATGGTACCTCGCAAGTAATATGTTTACTCTACGGTACCTCACTAGTAGTATGTATATATACTGTATGATATCTCGGAAGTAGTATGTATATTCTATGGAACCTCAGAAGTAGTATGTATATATACTGTATGATTCCTCGGAAGTAATATGTATATTCTACCTCACAAGTAGTAGGTATATATACTGTGTGATACCTCGAAATTAATAGGTATACTCTATGGTACCTCACAAGTAGTATTTAATATACTGTATGGTTCCTCGGAAGTGATATGTATACACTATGGTACCTCACAAGTAGTATGTGTATATACTGTATGGTACCTCGGAAGGAATATGTATGCTATATGGTACCTCACAAATAGTATGTATATATACTGTGTGATACCTCGGAAGTAATATGTATACTCTACCTCACAAGTAGTATCTATATATACTGTATCATACCTCGGAAGTAATATGTATACACTATGGTACCTCACAAGTAGTATTTAATATACTGTATGGTACCTCTGAAGTAATATGTATACTCTATGGTACCTCACAAATAGTATGTTTATATAATGTATGATACCTCGGACTTAATATGTATACTCTACGGTACCTCACAAGTAGTATGTACATATACTGTATGGTACCTCGGAAGTAATATGTATACTCTATGGTACCTCACAAGTAGTATGTATATGTACTGTATGATACCTCGGAAGTTATATGTATACTCTACGGTACCTCACAAGCAGTATGTATATATGTTTATACATGTATACTGTATGATACCTCGGAAGTAATATGTATACTCTACGGTACGTCACAAGTAGTATGTACATATACTGTATGATACCTCGGAAGTAATATGCATATTCTATGGAACTTCAGAAGTAGTATGTACATATACTGTATGATACCTCGGAAGTAATATGTATCCTCTACATCACAATTAGTAGGTATATATACTGTATGATACTTCGGAAGTAATAGGTATACTCTATGGTACCACAGAAGTAGTATTTAATATACTGTATGCTACCTCGGAAGTAATATGTATACTCTATGGTCCCTCAAAAGTAGTATGTATATATACTGTATGGTACCTTGGCTGTAATATGTATACTCTATGGTACCTCACAAGTAGTATGTATATATACAGCATGGTACCTCGGAAGTAATATGTATACTCTATGGTACCTCACAAGTAGTATGTATATATACAGCATGATACCTCGGAAGTAATATGTATACTCTAACGTACCTCACAAGTAGAGTGTATATATATACAGCATGGTACCTCGGAAGTAATATGTATACTCTACGGTACCTCACAAGTAGTATATATATATACTGTATGGTACCTCGGAAGTGATATGTGTACTCTACGGTACCTCACAAGTAGTATGTATATAAACTGTATGGTAACTCGGAAGTATCATGTATATTCTACGGTACCTCCCAAGTAGTATGTATATGTACTGTATGATACCTCGGAAGTAATATGTATACTCTACAGTACCTCACAAGTAATATGTACATATACTGTATGGTACCTCGGAAGTAATATGTATACTCTATGGTACGTCACAAGTTGTATGTACATATACTGTATGGTAACTCGGAATTAACATGTATACTCTACGGTACCTCACAAGTAGTATGTATATATACTGTATGATACCTCGGAAGTAATGTGTATACTCTACGGTACCTCACAAGTAGTATGTACATATACTGTATGGTACCTCGGAAGTAATATGTATACTCTACGGTACCTCACAGGTAGTATGTATATATACTGTATGGTATCTCGGAAATAATATGTATACTCTACGATACCTCACAAGTAGTATGTAAATATACTCTATGATACCTCAGAAGTAATATGTATACACTACGGTACCTCACAAGTAGTATGTATATATACAGCATGGTACCTCGGAAGTAATATGTATACTCTACGGTATCTCACAAGTAGTATGTATATATACTGTATGATACCTCGGAAGTAATATGTATACTCTACAGTACCACACAAGTAGTACGTATATATACTGTATGATACCTCGGAAGTAATTGATATTCTATGGAACCTCAGAAGTAGTATGTACATTATGTATATATACAGCATGGTACCTCGGAAGTAATATGTATATTCTACGGTACCTCACAAGTAGTATGTATATATACAGCATGGTACCTCGGAAGTAATATGTATTCTCTACGGTATCTCACAAGTAGTATGTATATATACTGTATGATACCTCGAAAGTAATATGTATACTCTACGGTACCACACAAGTAGTATGTATATATACTGTATGATACCTCGGAAGTAAATGCATATTCTATGGAACCTCAGAAGTAGTATGTATATATACAGCATTGTACCTCAGAAGTAATATGTATACTCTATGGTATCTCAAAAGTAGTATGTATATATACTGTATGGTACCTCGGCAGTAATATGTATACTCTGTGGTCCCTCACAAGTAGTATGTATATAAACAGCATGGTACCTCGGAAGTAATATGTATACTCTATGGTACCTCACAAGTAGTATGTATATATACAGCATGGTACCACATAAGTAATATGTATACTCTATGGTACCTCAAAAGTAGTATGTATATATACTGTATGATACCTCGGAAGTAATATGTATACTCTACCTCACAAGTAGTAGGTATATATACTATATGATAGCTCGGAAGTAATATGTATACTCTATGGTACCTCAAAAGTAGTATTTAATATACTGTATGGTACCTCGGAAGTAATATGTATACTCTACGGTATCTCAGAAGTAGTATGTATATATACAGCATTGTACCTCAGAAGTAATATGTATACTCTATGGTACGTCACAAGTAGTATGTATATATACAGCATGTAACTCGGAAGTAATATGTATACTCTATGGTACCTCACAAGTAGTATGTATATATACAGTATGGTACCTCGGAAGTAATATGTATACTCTACGGTACCTCACAAGCAGTATTAATATATACAGCATGGTACCTCGGAAGTAATATGTATACTCTACGGTACCACACAAGTAGTATGTATATATACTGTATGATACCTCGGAAGTAATTGTATATTCTATGGAACCTCAGAAGTAGTATGTACATATACTGTATGATACCTCGGAAGTAATAGGGATACTCTATGGTACACACAAGTAGTATTTAATATACTGTATGGTACCTCGGAAGTAATATGTATACTCTATGGTATCTCAAAAGTAGTATGTATATATACTGTATGGTACCACGGCAGTAATATTTATACTCTGTGGTACCTCACAAGTAGTATGTATATATACAGCATGGTACCTCGGAAGTAATATGTATACTCTATGGTACCTCACAAGTAGTATGTATATATACAGCATGGTACCTCGGAAGTAATATGTATACTCTATTTTACCTCACAAGTTGTATGTATATATACAGTATGGTACCTCGGAAGTAATATGTATACTCTACGGTACCTCACAATTAGTATGTATATATATACAGCATGGTACCTCGGAAGAAATATGTATACTCTACATTACCTCACAAGTAGTATGTATATATACTGTATAGTACCTCGGAAGTAATATGTGTACTCTACGGTACCTCACAAGTAGTATGTATATATACTGTATAGTAACTCGGAAGTAACATGTATACTCTACGGTACCTCACAAGTAGTATGTATATATACTGTATGATACCTCGGAAGTAATATGTATACTCTCCGGTACCTCACAAGTAGTATGTACATATACTGTATGGTACCTCGGAAGTAATATGTATACTCTATGGTACGTCACAAGTAGTATGTACATATACTGTATGATGCCTCAGAAGTAATATGTATACTCTATGGTACCTCACAAGTAGTATGTATATATACTGTATGATAAGTCGGAAGTAATATGTATACTCTACGGTACCTCACAAGTAGTATGTTCATATACTGTATGGTACCTCGGAAGTAACATGTATACTCTACGGTACCTCAAAAGTAGTATGTATATATACTGTATGATACCTCGGAAGTAATATGTATACTCTACGGTACTCACAAGTAGTATGTTCATATACTGTATGGTACCTCGGAAGTAATAAGTATACTCTACGGTACCTCACAAGTAGTATGTACATATACTGTATGGTACCTCGGAAGTAATATGTATACTCTAAGGTACCTCACAAGTAGTATGTATATATACTGTATGGTATCTCGGAAGTAATATGTATACTTTACGATACCTCACAAGTAGTATGTACATATACTGTATGATACCTCAGAAGTAATATGTATACACTACGGTACCTCACAAGTAGTATGTACATATACAGCATGGTACCTCGGAAGTAATATGTATACTCTATGGTTCGTCACAAGTAGTATGTATATATACAGCATGGTACCTCGGAAGTAATATGTTTACTAAATGGTACCTCACAAGTAGTATGTTTATATACAGCATGGTACCTCGGAAGTAATATGTATACTCTACGGTACCTCACAAGTAGTATGTATATATACAGCATGGTACCTCGGAAGTAATATGTATCCTTTACGGTTTCTCACAAGTAGTATGTATATATACTGTATGATACCTCGGAAGTAATTGTATATTTTATGGAACCTCAGAAGTAGTATGTACATATACTGTATGATACCTCGGAAGTAATATGTATACTCTAAATCACAAGTAGTAGGTATATATACTATATGATAGCTCGGAAGTAATATGTATACTCTATGGTACCTCAAAAGTAGTATTTAATATACTGTATGGTACCTCGGAAGTAATATGTCTACTCTACGGTACCTCACAAGTAGTATGTATATATACAGAATTGTACCTCAGAAGTATTATGTATACTCTATGGTACGTCACAAGTAGTATGTATATATACAGCATGGTACCTCGGAAGTAATATGTATACTCTACGGTACCTCAAAAGTAGTATGTATATATACAGCATGGTACCTCGGAAGTAATATGTATACTCTACGGTACCTCACAAGTACTATGTATATATACAGCATAGTACCTCGGAAGTAATATGTATACTCTACGGTACCTCAAAAGTAGTATGTATATATACAGCATGGTACCTCGGAAGTAATATGTATACTCTACGGTACCTCACAAGTACTATGTATATATACAGCATAGTACCTCGGAAGTAATATGTATACTCTACGGTACCTCACAAGTAGTATGTATATATACTGTATGATACCTCGGAAGTAATATGTATACTCTACGGTACCACACAAGTAGTATGTATATATACTGTATGATACCTCGGAAATAAATGCATATTCTATGGAACCTCAGAAGTAGTATGTACATATACTGTATGATACCTCGGAAGTAATAGGTATACTCTATGTTACCACACAAGTAGTATTTAATATACTGTATGGTACCTCGGAAGTAATAAGTATCCTCTATGGTATCTCAAAAGTAGTATGTATATATACTGTATGGTACCTCGGCAGTAATATGTATACTCTGTGGTCCCTCACAAGTAGTATGTATATAAACAGCATGGTACCTCGGAAGTAATATGTATACTCTACCTCACAAGTAGTAGGTATATATACTATATGATAGCTCGGAAGTAATATGTATACTCTACGGTACCTCACAAGTAGTATGTATATATACAGCATGGTACCTCGGAAGTAATATGTATCCTTTACGGTTTCTCACAAGTAGTATGTATATATACTGTATGATACCTCGGAAGTAATTGTATATTTTATGGAACCTCAGAAGTAGTATGTACATATACTGTATGATACCTCGGAAGTAATATGTATACTCTAAATCACAAGTAGTAGGTATATATACTATATGATAGCTCGGAAGTAATATGTATACTCTATGGTACCTCAAAAGTAGTATTTAATATACTGTATGGTACCTCGGAAGTAATATGTCTACTCTACGGTACCTCACAAGTAGTATGTATATATACAGAATTGTACCTCAGAAGTATTATGTATACTCTATGGTACGTCACAAGTAGTATGTATATATACAGCATGGTACCTCGGAAGTAATATGTATACTCTACGGTACCTCAAAAGTAGTATGTATATATACAGCATGGTACCTCGGAAGTAATATGTATACTCTACGGTACCTCACAAGTACTATGTATATATACAGCATAGTACCTCGGAAGTAATATGTATACTCTACGGTACCTCAAAAGTAGTATGTATATATACAGCATGGTACCTCGGAAGTAATATGTATACTCTACGGTACCTCACAAGTACTATGTATATATACAGCATAGTACCTCGGAAGTAATATGTATACTCTACGGTACCTCACAAGTAGTATGTATATATACTGTATGATACCTCGGAAGTAATATGTATACTCTACGGTACCACACAAGTAGTATGTATATATACTGTATGATACCTCGGAAATAAATGCATATTCTATGGAACCTCAGAAGTAGTATGTACATATACTGTATGATACCTCGGAAGTAATAGGTATACTCTATGTTACCACACAAGTAGTATTTAATATACTGTATGGTACCTCGGAAGTAATAAGTATCCTCTATGGTATCTCAAAAGTAGTATGTATATATACTGTATGGTACCTCGGCAGTAATATGTATACTCTGTGGTCCCTCACAAGTAGTATGTATATAAACAGCATGGTACCTCGGAAGTAATATGTATACTCTATGGCACCTCACAAGTAGTATGTATATATACAGCATGGTACCTCATAAGTAATATGTATACTCTAGGGTACCTCAAAAGTAGTATGTATATATACTGTATGATACCTCGGAAGTAATATGTATACTCTACCTCACAAGTAGTAGGTATATATACTATATGATAGCTCGGAAGTAATATGTATACACTATGGTACCTCAAAAGTAGTATTTAATATACTGTATGGTACCTCGGAAGTAATATGTATACTCTACGGTACTTCAGAAGTAGTATGTATATATACAGCATTGTACCTCAGAAGTAATATGTATACTCTATGGTACGTCACAAGTAGTATGTATATATACAGCATGGTACCTCGGAAGTAATATGTATACTCTATGGTACCTCACAAGTAGTATGTATATATACAGTATGGTACCTCGGAAGTAATATGTATACTCTACGGTACCTCACAAGCAGTATTTATATATACAGCATGGTACCTCGGAAGTAATATGTATACTCTACGGTACCACACAAGTAGTATGTATATATACTGTATGATACCTCGGAAGTAATTGTATATTCTATGGAACCTCAGAAGTAGTATGTACATATACTGTATGATACCTCGGAAGTAATAGGGATACTCTATGGTACACACAAGTAGTATTTAATATACTGTATGGTACCTCGGAAGTAATATGTATACTCTATGGTATCTCAAAAGTAGTATGTATATATACTGTATGGTACCACGGCAGTAATATTTATACTCTGTGGTACCTCACAAGTAGTATGTATATATACAGCATGGTACCTCGGAAGTAATATGTATACTCTATGGTACCTCACAAGTAGTATGTATATATACAGCATGGTACCTCGGAAGTAATATGTATACTCTATGGTATCTCACAAGTTGTATGTATATATACAGTATGGTACCTCGGAAGTAATATGTATACTCTACGGTACCTCACAATTAGTATGTATATATATACAGCATGGTACCTCGGAAGAAATATGTATACTCTACATTACCTCACAAGTAGTATGTATATATACTGTATAGTACCTCGGAAGTAATATGTGTACTCTACGGTACCTCACAAGTAGTATGTATATATACTGTATAGTAACTCGGAAGTAACATGTATACTCTACGGTACCTCACAAGTAGTATGTATATATACTGTATGATACCTCGGAAGTAATATGTATACTCTCCGGTACCTCACAAGTAGTATGTACATATACTGTATGGTACTTCGGAAGTAATATGTATACTCTATGGTACGTCACACGTAGTATGTACATATACTGTATGATGCCTCAGAAGTAATATGTATACTCTATAGTACCTCACAAGTAGTATGTATATATACTGTATGATAAGTCGGAAGTAATATGTATACTCTACGGTACCTCACAAGTAGTATGTTCATATACTGTATGGTACCTCGGAAGTAACATGTATACTCTACGGTACCTCAAAAGTAGTATGTATATATACTGTATGATACCTCGGAAGTAATATGTATACTCTACGGTACTCACAAGTAGTATGTTCATATACTGTATGGTACCTCGGAAGTAATAAGTATACTCTACGGTACCTCACAAGTAGTATGTACATATACTGTATGGTACCTCGGAAGTAATATGTATACTCTAAGGTACCTCACAAGTAGTATGTATATATACTGTATGGTATCTCGGAAGTAATATGTATACTTTACGATACCTCACAAGTTGTATGTACATATACTGTATGATACCTCAGAAGTAATATGTATACACTACGGTACCTCAAAAGTAGTATGTACATATACAGCATGGTACCTCGGAAGTAATATGTATACTCTATGGTTCGTCACAAGTAGTATGTATATATACAGCATGGTACCTCGGAAGTAATATGTTTACTAAATGGTACCTCACAAGTAGTATGTTTATATACAGCATGGTACCTCGGAAGTAATATGTATACTCTACGGTACCTCACAAGTAGTATGTATATATACAGCATGGTAACTCGGAAGTAACATGTATACACTACGGTACCTCACAAGTAGTATGTATATATACTGTATGATACCTCGGAAGTAATATGTATATTCTACGGTACCTCACAAGTAGTATGTACATATACTGTATGGTACCTCGGAAGTAATATGTATACTCTAAGGTACCTCACAAGTAGTATGTATTTATACTGTATGGTATCTCGGAAGTAATATGTATACTCTATGGTACCACACAAGTAGTATGTATATATACTGTATGATACCTCGGAAGTAATTGTATATTCTATGGAACATCAGAAGTAGTATGTACATATACTGTATGATACCTCGGAAGTAATATGTATACTCTACGGTACTTCACAAGTAGTATGTACATATACTGTATGATACCTCGGAAGTAATATGTATACTCTACGGTACCTCACAAGTAGTATGTACAAATACTGTATGGTACCTCGGAAGTAATATGTATACTCTATTGTACGTCACAAGTAGTATGTACATATACTGTATGGTAACTCGGAAGTAATATGTATACTCTACGGTACCTCACAAGTAGTATGTATATATACTGTATGATACCTCGGAAGTAATATGTATACTCTACGGTACCTCACAAGTAGAATGTACATATACTGTATGGTACCTCGGAAGTAATATGTATACTCTATTGTACGTCACAAGGAGTATGTACATATACTGTATGGTAACTCGGAAGTAATATGTATACTCTACGGTACCTCACAAGTAGTATGTATATATACTGTATGATACCTCGGAAGTAATATGTATACTCTACGGTACCTCACAAGTAGTATGTACATATACTGTATGGTACCTCGGAAGTAATATGTATACTCTATTGTACGTCAAAAGTAGTATGTACATATACTGTATGATACCTCGGAAGTAATTGTAGATTCTATGGAACATCAGAAGTAGTATGTACATATACTGTATGATACCTCGGAAGTAATATGTATACTCTACGGTACCTCACAAGTAGTATATACATATACTGTATGGTACCTCGGAAGTAATATGTATACTCTATTGTACGTCACAAGTAGTATGTACATATACTGTATGGTAACTCGGAAGTAATATGTATACTCTACGGTACCTCACAAGTAGTATGTACATATACTGTATAGTAGTACCTCGGAAGTAATATGTATACTCTATTGTACGTCACTAGTAGTATGTACATATAATGTATGGTACCTCGGAAGTAACATGTATACTCTACGGTACCTCACAAGTAGTATGTATATATACTGTATGATACCTCGGAAGTAATATGTATACTCTACGGTACCTCACAAGTAGTATGTACATATACTCTATGGTACCTCGGAAGTAATATGTATACTCTATTGTACGTCACAAGTAGTATGTACATATACTGTATGGTAACTCGGAAGTAACATGTATACTCTACGGTACCTCACAAGTAGAATGTACATATACTGTATGGTACCTCGGAAGTAATATGCATACTCTATGGTACGTCACAAGTAGTATTTACATATACTGTATGGTAACTCGGAAGTAACATGTATACTCTACGGTACCTCACAAGTAGTATGTATATATACTGTATGATACCTCGGAAGTAATATGTATATTCTACGGTACCTCACAAGTAGTATGTACATATACTGTATGGTACCTCGGAAGTAATATGTATACTCTACGGTACTTCACAAGTAGTATGTACATATACTGTATGATACCTCGGAAGTAATATGTATACTCTACGGTACCTCACAAGTAGTATGTATATATACAGCATGGTACCTCTGAAGAAATATGTATCATCTATGGTACCTCACAAGTAGTATGTATATATACAGCATCGTACCTCGGAAGTAATATGTATACTCTACGGTACCACACAAGTAGTATGTATATATACTGTATGATACCTCGGAAGTAATTGTATATTCTATGGAACATCAGAAGTAGTATGTACATATACTGTATGATACCTCGGAAGTAATATGTATACTCTACGGTACCTTACAAGTAGTATGTACATATACTGTATGATACCTCGGAGGTGATATGTATACTCTACGGTACCTCACAAGTAGTATGTATATATACAGCATGGTTCCTCGGAAGTAATATGTATACTCTATGGTTCGTCACAAGTAGTATGTATATATACAGCATGGTACCTCGGAAGTAATATGTATACTATATGGTACCTCACAAGAAGTATGTATATATACAGCATGGTACCTCGGAAGTAATATGTATACTTTACGGTACCTCACAAGTAGTATGTATATATACAGCATGGTACCATAGAGTATACATATACATTTTACTTCCGAAGTAATATGTATACTATATGGTACCTCACAAGTAGTATGTATATATACAGCATGGTACATCGGAAGTAATATGTATACTATATGGTACCTCACAAGTAGTATGTCCATATAATGTATGATACCTCGGACTTAATATGTATACTCTACGGTACCTCACAAGTAGTATGCACATATACTCTATGTATACTCTATGGTACCTCACAAGTAGTATGGATATATACTGTATGATACCTCGGAAGTAATATGTATACTTTACGATACCTCACAAGTAGTATGTATATATACTGTATGATACATCGGAAGTAATATGTATATTCTATGGAACCTCAGAAGTAGTATGTACATATACTGTATGATACCTCGGAAGTAATATGTATACTCTACCTCACAAGTAGTAGGTATATATACTATATGATAGCTCGGAAGTAATATGTGTACTCTATGGTACCTCACAAGTAGTATTTAATATACTGTATGGTACCTCGGAAGTAATATGTATACTCTACGGTACCTTACAAGTAGTATGTATATATACAGCATGGTACCTCGGAAGTAATATGTATACCCTATGGTACGTCACAAGTAGTATGTATATATACAGCATGGTACCTCGGAAGTAATATGTTTACTCTATGGTACCTCACAAGTAGTATGTATATATACAGCATGGTACCTCGGAAGTAATATGTATACTCTACGGTACCTCACAAGTAGTATGTATATATACAGCATGGTACCTCGGAAGTAATATGTATACTTTACGGTACCTCACAAGTAGTATGTATATATACAGCATGGTACCATAGAGTATACATATACATTTTACTTCCGAGGTAGCATACAGTATATATACATACTACTTGTGAGGTACCATAGCTCATACATATAACTTCCGAGGTACCATACAGTATATTAAATACTAATTGTGAGGTACCATGGAGTATATATATTACTTCCGAGGTATCATACAGTATATATACCTAATACTTGTGAGGTAGAGTATACATATTACTTTCGAGGTATCATACAGTATCATAGAGTATACATATTAAGTCCGAGGTATCATACAGTATATATACATACTACTTACTACTTGTGAGGTACCGTAGAGTATACATATTACTTCCGAGGTACCATACAGTATATTAAATACTACATGTGAGGTACCGTAGAGTATACATATTACTTCCGAGGTACCATGCTGTATATATACATACTACTTGTAAGGTACCGTAGAGTTCACATATTACTTCCGAGGTATCATGCTGTATATATACATACTACTTGTGAGGTACCATAGAGTATACATATTACTTTCGAGTTACCATGCTGTATATATACATACTACTTGGGACGTATGTGAGGTACCGTAGAGTATACATATTACTTCCGAGGTACCATACATTATATTAAATACTACTTGTGAGGTACCATAGAGTATACATATTACTTCCGAGGTACCATGCAGTATATAAACATACTACTTGTGAGGTACCATAGAGTATACATATTACTTCCGAGGTACCATGCAGTATATATACATACTACTTGTGAGGTACCATAGAGTATGCATAATACTTCCGAGGTACCATGCAATATTTACGAGGGGGATTCAATATGTAATGTCCATCCATCTATTTCTTTGTTAATATCATCGTAAAACTCGTGCAGTTTAAATGATTGCATGGTTCAATGCATAACCAATACAATGATACCAAATTATTATTGGTCCGATGACTATAAGTCAATATTCAATGCAGTTGAAAACACCCAGTCATATACACTGCCTTAAAAAGCGGCAGGAAAGTGTAATAGGTCGTAATGTCGGATTCAAAAAAAAATGCATTTTGCAGCAAAGTAATTTATTCAAACTTTTGTTGTAACTAGAAGTATGTGTAAATATTACGTAAACGATGTTTTCAATACAAAACAACGATAAAATCCAAGGCAAGAAATGCCGTTTACTTGGAAATATAAAAGTTCTAAAAATATCAAATTCCAATAAAAATAATAGTCAAATTCAATTTGAAGATATGACGAAAAATGGTTTTAAATACATGGGTAACGAATCGAAGGATCCCTACTCCAAATATAATATAAAATCAACAATTTTAGTTACACCGCTCAAAAAATACTAAAGCCTGAAGTTGCTCTTCGCTTTTTTAGCATACAATTTAAGCTATATTGTGTCGCACTGACAACATTTAAGGAGCAATACACCCAAAATAAACACATTACAAATAAAAACTGCTAACATTTTCAAATGTAAGATATAGAAGTTTGTGGTTTAGGCAAGAAACGTCCATATGGCCGTCGAAATCTGATTTTTAGTCAAAATAGTTTTTTCCGTTTTTGGCGTGTTCAGTATCATTTACATGTCTTAAAAAATGCCCTCAAAAAACTTTTTTTATAGGATGGAAGTATCTGAAACTTGATAAATTAATTAAGGAAAGGTTCATTTTAACATAATCCGTATCAATAACTACAACAATGGACCATAATTAAATTTTAGGGCCATAGTGGCATTACATATTGAACGCCCCTAGTATACATACTACTTTTGAGGTACCATAGAATATACATATTACTTCCGATGTACCATACGGTATATGTACATACTATTTGTGACGTACCGTAGAGTATACATTTTACTTCCAAGGTACCATACAGTATATGTGCAAACTAAATGTGAGGTACCGTAGAGTATACATATTAAGTCCGAGGTACCATACAGTATATGTACATACTACTTGTGTGGTACCATAGAGTATACATATTACTTCAGAGGTACCATGCTGTATATATACATACTACTTGTGAGGTACCGTAGAGTATACATATTACTTCCGAGGTACCATGCTGTATATATACATACAACTTGTGAGGTACCGTAGAGTATACATATTACTTCCGAGGTACCATGCTGTATATATACATTCTACTTGTGAGGTACCGTAGAGTATACATATTACTTCCGAGGTACCATGCTGTATATATACATACTACTTGTGAGGTACCATAGAGTATACATATTACTTCCGAGGTACCATGCCGTATATATACATACTACTTGTGAGGTACCGTAGGGTATACATATGACTTCCGAGGTACCATGCTGTATATATACATACTACTTGTGAAGTACCATAGAGTATACATATTACTTCCGAGGTACCATGCTGTATATATACATACATATTACTTCCGAGGTACCATGCTGTATATATACATACTACTTGTGAGGTACCGTAGAATATACATATTACTTCAGAGGTATCATACATTATATATTCATACGACTTGTGAGGTATCATTAAGTATACATATTACCTGTGAGGTACTATAAAGTATACATATTACTTGTGCGGTATCATAAGGTATACATATGACTTGTGAGGTACTATAAAGTATACATATTACTTATAAGGCACCAGACAGAGACATACTAACAAAGTGGTATCACTCACTTAAATAACGTCACTGTTCTGGGTGCTTAAATGATAAAAACAAATAATATATTAAAAGATAATGAAAAAATATTAGATCTATTTCAATTCTTGTAAATCACAAACAAGGAATATATATCGACAAGTCCAGTCTTTTTTTATTTTAAGTAAAATACTGCTGAAGCCGATGCTATTTGGCGTAAGAGCCAAGACACAGCACTTAACATGTCAATAAATACCAAAAAAAAAGGATCCCTTGGAAACAACAATCAAACACATTAGGGAAAAGTATCAGACTCGGTTTTATTGAAACGTTCGTCTCACGCTCCATAACACCAACTTAAAGCTATACAGTCTCTATTTTAACTAGTTTTAATATTTTTTTAAAACTACATGTAGTTTCAATTTGACAAACACCCCAAATGTCGGTATATAATGCAGAAATCGATGCGTAATATATCACATTTTTATTGAGCCTCCGTACATCGGTAAATATACGGCTTCAGAATATATGTGATAAAAAATAGTTGCCCGGATCGGGATTTAGTTTAAACATATTTTATTTTCAACCATGACGGTGGATACGGGCAGCGATGATTTACCATGATGATGGATATGGACACCAATGATTTACCACGACTGCGGATACGGCCACCGATTATACATGAATGTGAAAATGGGCACCGATGATGTGCCACGATGGTGGATATGGGCACCGATGATATACCATGACTGTGGATATGGGCACTGATGATGTACCATGACGGTGGATATGGGCATTGATGATGTATCATGACGGTGGATATGGGCACGGATGATATACCATGACGGTGGATATGGCCACTGATGATATACCATGACTGTGGATATGGGCATTGATGGTGTATCATGACGGTGGATATGGGCATTGATGGTGTATCATGACGGTAGATATGGGCACGGATGATATACCATGACGGTGGATATGGCCACCGATGATATACCATGACTGTGGATATGGGCACTGATGGTGTATCATGACGGTGGATATGGGCATTGATG
>JAWPHD010018737.1:0-38589 GCA_037043455.1 Cyrtodaria siliqua
ATAACAAGTATAACACATTTGCGTCAACAGTCAGGGGCGTTGTTTGTCAGAAATATAGGAGTATATAAATTGTAATTGTCCACCATTTCCCCCCTCCCAACTTTGTTTTTTTGTTGCTTTTTTCAACATTTTATGATTCTATTTTTTATTTATTTATTTTCCAAGTTTCTGCCGGGAGAAAGGGAGTATGCCATGCTATGCCCCTGACAATTATTCATTAATGTTCATGTCATGTTCGGAATGTGTTGCGTTTGACAATTATTTGAATGCGCGCAATAATTACTGGATAATAAATGTCTCCGCAAACTAACAGGTTTTTCATTAAATGTAGTAATTGATTTATGTGCACTAATGAATGTCTTCAATCATTTTAATCTTATGCAGGACACATGCACATAACGATGATAGGATCAATGTTTAACTCACGCATTTAGCACGACTTATAGTCAGGTCTTTCGGCACGGGTCAGAGCTATCGCTAGAGATTGGTTGGATAGGGATAGTGGCAGGGTAAAGTTAAGTTGAAAATAAAAATATTCAACTTAATTAAATGAGGTCTTCAGGTGGAAACATTGGTACTAATAATATTGAAAATGTTTCGTTGCCATCCCCATCCCAAATATCCACATTCCCTGCCTAGAATGAAAACAAACAAACAAAAACTATGACATGTCTATTCTCTTTTTTTTCCTGAGTCCATTTCTTCTGCCTAGAAAATGTATCAGCTATCAGCCATCGCCTTAGATGAATACAATTTCTAGACAGAGAAAGTGAGCCGAGGTCCGCTGACAACTGTCCTGAATTTATATAATTAAATACAACATAAAATATATTAAACGACACCATGCTTTCGTATGTCATTATCCAAGATGGCGAGGCGATGTTACTGTTATGTGTACAGTGTTACTATATGTTCAAAATTACATTAGTGTTCGGAACTGCAAATAGATCACTGTTATTCCAAATTGTCTTTAATTGCATATGGAAGTAAGATTGTCAAACCCCCAACCTTTTGCCACTTATCGATCCAAGGCGGTACCCCTATTGTTAACCATTTTATGTTTGTGGTGTCGCATGAAAGTGTTCTGTGAAAAAGAGTATAATAATGGACCTTTGGAAACGGCCGAGCACGACACATACGAAATATTGCAGTCTCGGTTTGATTGAGACTGTTCATGAGCGGTAGCTGCATTTCGTGTTCCACTTGTACACCATTTTATTTGTTGACAGTGACACAAGCATTGTCCGACTATTTAAACTGATTTGTCTATAAATAAATAACCTAGAAACCACATGCTAGTAGCGCGATGACCTTTCAAAACAGGAAAATGGCCAACTGTTTAGAGAGTCCGTGTAAATTATGTTCCGGCAGATGACACGTTTACTGTCTAAAAGCTTTCAAAGATAAGATGAAAATACTGGCAGAAAACTCTCAAGTGAAACATAATAAGTAGTTTAGCTGTTTATACGCGTTGGGTCTAAACTGTTGAGTATAAAGACGTTAAGACTTAAAAAAATCTGTTTCTTATTTATTTTGATATTTTGTTCCAAACTTACAAAGGATGTAAAACATGCCATTATTCTTGTCTTAGACAGTCTTGCAGTGTGTAGAATGTGCTCCATAACCCCAGGACTATTGACCCACAGGGTGCATATCGTTCGCTGATCATTCGGCGAGCGCGAAACTCTTTCTTGTTTGTTTGAATGGTAGAGCCTTCTCGGACAAATTCAAATGCGTATAAAGACGTTGAGACTTAAAAGAAACTGTTTTCTTATTTCTTTTATATTTTGTGTCATACTTACAAAGGATGGAAGACATATCATTATTCTTGTCTCAGACAAAGTCTAGCAGTTTGTTGATTATTTTCCATGACCCCTTGACTATTGTCCATAGGGTCCATATCATTCGCTGATCAAACTTCGAGAACATAACTATTTCTTGTTTGTTATACTAGTAGAGCTTTGTCTTGAAAATTATTTAAAAACCTAGATCTAAAAACACATACTGGTAGAAAGTGGCCATTTTTAGAACTACGTTTTAATGTTGAAGTAGCTGCAGTGGTCGAATGGTAAGCATACGTGCCTCTCGATCCAGAGGTCCTTCGGAGGGTATGAAAAGTCATTGTTTCCATGTACGTTTGAGATCTCGCTAAAATCTATGTAAATCAGTGATACAAAAATACCGCTACACTTTCTCGGATTCGCAAAAAGACAAAGTTGTTTCATCCAAGGACCATTTTTGGCTACGTTTAGTTCGTACATGATGAAGGTCATATATGTGTGCTCCGTTTAGGATCTGTATTTGTTTTGCTTGTCATCTTTTCTCATAGTAGTTTGATTATGTTGTTAAAGACTAAACGTATGAAAAATACGACAACCTACACCCATGCAACGGCTGATTTAATAATTATTACGACACCAGATACAAAATATATCATTGTCTCACTCTGTATTAATAATGCAACTAATTGCAGCTGTAAAGAAAGGTTGGTATAATAGTCAAAACTATTGCGTTATAGACGTTGCCATATTCTACTACATTATTAGAAAGCATTATATGTTGTCACAACTGAATATATTGTCATAACCGTTGTATAATATTGTTAAAGAGAAAATAAGTGTAACCATTTCAAATCCTATATAATTCCAACAAATATTTATCTCGTTACACTCCCGATATATAAAATGTAATGGAATCTAATAATGATCAATTTATGAAAGATAGTGGAAAACTAGTAATATAATATTCTGCTCGAATTGTTTAACACTCATTTACTTGATACTATCGTTTGATTATTATAGACGATAATTCCAGAAGAACGGTTGCTATGGGCTACCATTATTGCGTTGCGATGCGTCCTAACTTGTGTTACATGTATGAATGAAAGGAAAACAAGCAGAGGTAATCCGTAATTATTGGAAGCATATAATAAAATAGAAAATATATAATGGCATAACAATAACAAAGTTTCAAAACCGTTTGGTTAATTTGCAGAATACTTGTTTGCAGGTTTTGTTACTTATTTTTTAATTCGTGCTGAAAAATAATCATGAAGTTTTTCTGTTGCATATAAAATGTGCGCATGCATTGAATGGCTTCGATTTAATTATTGTTCATGAAAACGTTTAGTCTGGAAAACTCAACACACACACAAACACAGAACTAATATGCGTTCATCAATATCTGATATGAGTGGTAACCATCCAATCATGGATATAGCCATGTCGGTGTGCGTGCGTGTAGGTAATTTCTGAAATACGTTTAAACTAAAAGGTTTGACATTTTCTTTGCTTAAGCAAATCATTGTCAGACTAATTGTTCCAAAGATCGCAACCATACACCAATGCTGGAAAAGTGATCTCAACTATCGACGAAACAAGTAGTGGATCATTTTGTCTCCGCGGATCCAGTGAAAATATAGAAAACAGATACGCACATCACGCTATTACAGCGACTGCCTATAATATAACAGTGAGGCATTTACTTCTAATAAGACATGCGTTGTGACGATGGTTTGCTTTATTTCTATAGTCCCAATTGGTATTGGATTGGAAATCACATCAACAAAATCCCCGAGAAACCTCAGCGGGACTACATTTATAAGCTGGATCATATGCTAGAGATGATTGTCTTGCAAATAAATTCAGTCATATGACATAATTACTGTCAAGACCTGTCTTGGTTTTCAGTCAAATGACACAAGTATTGTTAAGACCTGTATTTTCGTTGACGGAAGAAAAACGGGAACAAAGTAGTAAAACAGCGATATCAAACATATGTATGTAAACATTGTAAGACTGAACATTTGCTTTAAGTTTTTATTTTGTTGTGTCATGCTTCTTTATTTACACTGTCCTGTTTTAATAAGATGACATTAGGGTAAGTGTGAGGTTTGGTGAACCCTAGAACCAGTTTAAACCCCCCCCCCCCCCCCCCCCCAGTGGCCTACTTTGCCACTGACCGTTCCAAGGCGGTAGCCCTATTGTCAAACCTTTTGTGTTTGTGATGTCGTTTGCATTTATTATTGCTTTTGCCTTCTTGTTTGTCTGTTTGCGTGTTTGTTTCTGTGTTTTGTGGTTGACTGTCCTCCTTGAATGCTACTTTCCCTGTCCAATCTTTTTATATTTCTTTTTACACAAGATGACAACTGTCAGCACTGGAATCATAAACAATCGGACACACATTACTCACATGGTAATCCATCGTTGAGAAATTCACAAAATTAATATATGGTCTGAATTTAAAGGAACACATGGCAATTTTCATTTGTATAAAATTCGCGGCGTCCCGTTAGTTTTTCAATATATATTTGTAATCATTAATATTAATTTTTAGAATAGATCAAAACAAACAGATTTCATGTAGTACTAACTTGACAACTGATTAGTAGTGTATTTAAATAGTTGGTAGAATAAGAAAAAACTTTGAAATCTTAAATTTTCATTTAATGATATGCAAGCAGTTGATACTTGAATAATAAATCGATGTGCTAATTTTAATGCTTGATATAAAACACAAGATTGCCATCTAACCCTTTAAGAAAAGTGAAGCAATGTTTTATGCGAGATTATTTTCTTTCATGTCTATTCGTACGACAGAAAATAATGATTTTCAGCATTTAACTCATAGTAAATGGTTGGCCTGGTGACAGCATAACGTGATTGGATGGTGGATTGATAGACTGTGTCTCAAACCATCCCGAAAACAGTCTTCTTACAGATAGTTACACCATATTTCAACCGAGGTACATTGTGGACAAGGTTTATTAAAATCTAAACATGTGTTTTGAAACCGTAAGTTAATAGCCATTATTAGTTACACCATATATCAACCGAGGTACATTGTGGCAAAGGTTTATTACAATCTAAGCATGTGTTTTGAAACCGTAATTTCATAGCCATCATCACATCCATAAGTGTAGACCTTAACATATAATTTAATATTATTTTATTGAACATTTAAAGGAATACTTTACACTTATTTAATATATATAATAAAAACTATTTGCACTTAAAACATTACCATGATGCATTATGCCACTATTTAAAGCCTTTACAAATACTAGGAATATGTATCCTTTTAAAACAAAACGGTCAAATTATCCTAATCTTGTATGTATTGCATGGATTTCATTTCATACTATGGTACATATTGTATCACACTACAAACTGAAACATATGCCGTACCTTATCTGTTAAGTTTATGTGAACAATACGTCCCGACAACTTGCATAATGTAATGTTATACAAGGCAGGATATGACAATTCGATGAGATGTCTCTACCTTAACGTTTCCATGCAATCATTGGAAGATAAACAGATAATTGCTTCAATTAAGCTGCTAACCAATTAGCTCCGTATAGTGTGTCAAACTATTAGATAGTAATAATAAACAACTTTCGTTGTCGAAAGGCTCATCGACAGACACATTGTAAGGTTATTCCAGGCCACCCCAAGAGGGAGTAGAAACATACATGGGAATCTGGGAACTGTGCCTTACTCTTACTACCAAATATATTCCTATACACAGAACCGCCCGGTTTACGTCCCCATCCGACTTCATGCGACGGACGAGATCCCGATGCCTGAGAACACACCAAAGTTACTCAGTGGGGTTCGAACCTGAGATCTTTGGAGTCAGAGTCGAACGCTATGCACCTGGCCAACGCAGCCCCTAGTAATAAACAAAAGTAGATACAAAGGTCGAAAAGGAAATATAACATTTATAGATGGCAAATCAACAAAAATAGGCATTCCATTCAATCAACAATTACAAGGAAAACCAATAGAAGCAAATTATGTGACACCACAATCATAGAAGGGTAATATTAGCATATAGACAAGGGGATGTTGATTATTGCCTGATTTACGAACATGTATGTCAATTTATGCCAGTTCTATGCTAAAAGAACCGGAGTTTTACGGACTCGACGTAACGCTTCATAATCATAATCTAGGGAAACTTTTCCTAATTAACTCGCTTGCTGTGATAATGCAGTCAATATGGAAATACATAGCCAATAGCCGACTGTTTTACAATATGTAACTTAAATATAGTATACAATGAATTCACGGAAGGATGAGCCTGTCTAAATTGTTTAAATTATCTATTATAAATTTCCCTATTCCAGCTTATAACCTATAACATCTTAATACACATATACAATATCCTGAGAGAAATTAACTTAACCTCCTACCAACATGACTCTAACTAGAGGCCAAAATTTAGAATCGGCAAAGTTGTCTGCAATATGCGGCGACAAGTTCTAAGACGGATTTATCAGTGAGATTGAAAGAATGAATCGTGTTTATTTTGTTGATTACAAGATTTACAAGATATAATATAGCGTAAATAAAAGTAATCCCCGCCGAGTTAACCCCTTACATTTGAGAAAGCGTAGATAGGTGTAATAAGAAAAAACACAGAAATGTTCATATATATAATATATCAAAAATAAGTTAAACCTAAGAGGTTAATCTCACATGTACTCGATGACTTGTCTGAAGTCAGAATATACCATACATCAAATGGTTAAGTCCACCGCCCGTCCGGTTTTTGCACAATCAAAGACGAAAGCATAATTGCAAACTGCAGAAGGGTCCACAACTTAGCATGTAGTGCGCAGCAGAATACTTCGGTCGTAACCACCGTTCATAAATTTTCTAATAATTTTAATAAATAACTCATGAAAATTATCACGATCTTCCTAAGTTTGTAAATCACATCTCCATAAAGACAGGTTGTGATAAATCTTGTCGCAGAAGTGTTTTAAGATTGCTATTGTATTTTTCGAACAGATCAGTGTGACATCATTTGTTTTTTTCTATATTTATAATACAAAGCACATATCAAGAGATAAAAAGAAAATGCTATGTAATGGCATTTAGGTATAATTTATTTATTTTTTATGAAAGGGGGATAAATTGCATAATAATACACTAAGCATGTACAGTAGATCATGGAATTTTAACTCCCTGTTTATAAGTTTGAAACACTGATCTAGTTTTGCCAATTCAAATACCACTTGCACATCGATAGAATCTTCGAAACATACAACAAAACCGTTAAAGATAACTGAAAACTAAAAATATTTAGGCTTTATTTAAACTGGCTTTAAATTGCACTTATAAGTAAGGTGTTACCACCGTGTTGCTCAGTCTACTATATAAAATATATCGAACGAAACCTTGCTTTCCAGTGTCAATGCTTTGATTGTCATTTGTAGTGCTTATATCATTAACATATCGTATCCCTTTATCGTACCAAGATTTAAGAAAAATACTGTGTTTTTCTATCAGTATATTATGGTTATAAAATAGTGGCATTTTAATATATTTTTCATAAGAATTCACTTCCTGTGTGTCTAAAAAACAATATATGATTTTAAGACGTCTCTCCAAAAACTGTTTTGAATAGTTTTCATTACATTCTCTGCATAGTGCTTTCCACAATTTAAAATTTAATTGATGTCGAAGTAAGAGCTACATACATTTTGCCAGCAGTCATCGGAGTTTGCCATTGTTCTTATCCATGTTATCCTTAAACTTGAAACAAATGCATTAATATTTGTCATTTTTAATCCGCCTTCACAGTAGTCTTTAATTATCACATAACTTTTTATTTTAGCAGTTCCTTGCCAAAGGAAATTGAATAGAAGGTCATTAATAGTCTTTATATAATTGGCATCTGGATTCGGTAATGAAATAAAGAGATGATTTAGTGATGGTATAAGCAAACTTTTAATGACTGTTATTTTTCCTGAAGGAGTTACATAGCTTCTTGTCCAGAAACTTATTGATTTTTTGATTTTTTTTAATTTTTTCAAAATATATACTTAAATCTGTGTTAAAAAAAAATCTTCGAGAATGTACCTGATATGCCCCCATTTTAGGTCATATTTATTGTTAGCTCCTCGGCAGAAAAGATTACTCTACGGTGGGCGTCCGGTATTGCCAACATGATATTCTCAGAAAATGTTTGGATATTTGGCCGTTTACATTTCAGGACGGGACATATCTGGCCAACAACTGCTGTCTTTAAGGAATAATCTCTACAGAATAGACTATCCAGATTATTCAAATGAAGTCCAGCGAATAAAAAAAATGAAGTCCCGTGATAAAATAATGGTCATACAAAGGGGTGCCCCAGTTCTGTATTGAAACACACAAATAAGCAATGCAAATCTAAAAAAGTCTCAAAAGTTGTTTGACTGGCATTTATTTGACTCATCAAAATGGAAAAATATGTGTGTACAAATGAAACACATGCTGTGATAAATGGCCCTCTTACCAGTGTGTCAAATACAGTTAAATACTAGAAACAATATAAGAATTGATTATTCTAAAACGAAGCCACTGGGCCCTTACCTTAATTAATATAAATACAGTTATATAGAAACAACTTAACCATCTTCATTTCATAATTTTAATACCATTTATGTTACTCATGACGCGTTTTAATGACATGATGTTAAATTGTGTTCACATGATTCAGTGATATGTTCACTTTAAACCCCCAATATTTACTGCCGGGGTAGTAAATATTTGTAGGAGGGGCCTATCAAATGCACACATCCTGTCTGTTAACTAAACTATTGTCCTACACATACTGATGCAGCCGACTCTGTGTTTGAATTGAATCACAATCATTTTTCACAAACGAACTTTGACAATTTTCCTTTACATTTATAACTTATAACCACACAAAATCAAGATTTGGCGCCTTTTTGAAGGTCTGTTGACAACCCGCTTTAAATTGTCATTCTTTACATTGTCTGGTTTTGATGATAATACAGAGTAGATCTAATCCGTCTGCTGCAGCACTGTTGTTGATAAACACAGCCACGTGGGAAATGTTTACATTCTGTATTAGCAAGGGTCATCACCTCATAGGCTTCTCCCGGCAAATTCTAATTGTTTGACAGTTGTTTTAAATTATTTTTTGAAACTATATTTTGCAAATGATTGTTTAAAAAAATAATAACACCAACCGATTTAACATTTTTAAATGTGTATTTGTGCAACTTTTCATAATTTATTTTACAGTAGTTTATTCAGAATTTTGAAAAAGGGATGTGAAACATGCATAATTTATATAGAAACCTGCCCCAGCGCCATCTTCTGGCTTTTATATGGCAGTTTGGGCTTTAAGAGAACAGTTAAATAACATTAGCAATAACATGTTTGTGTATCAACAGTTATTCATTAATACTCATGCTTCGGCATGTGTTTCTTTGACGAGTATTTGCATGCGTGCAATAATTACTGGATAATAAATGTCTCCGCAAATTAATAGGAATTGTGTTAAATGCAGTAAATGATTTATGTGCACTTATAATGTATCTAACCATTTCAATCTTATGCAAGATGCATGCACATAACGATGATGGGGATCAACGTTTATGGCATGGATTTGGCACGGCTTTCGGCACGGGTCAGAGCTAGCGCTAGAGTTTGGTTTGGATAGGTATAGTGGAAGGGTAAAGTTAAGTTGAATTAAAAGGATTCAATTTAATTAACTGAGGTCTCTAGGTATTTCGGCACGGGTCAGAGCTAGAGTCAGGGTTCGGGTTCGGGATTAGTGTAAGGGTAAAGTTAAGTTGAACTTAAAAGTATTCAACTAAATAATTGAAGAAGATCTCAGGTGGAAACCTTGGTACTTATGATATTGAAAATGTTTCGTTGTCATGCCCATCCCAAATATCCCCATTCCCCGCATAGAATAGTGGCAAATAAACGAATATATATATATATACTTATATATACATATATATTCTTCTTTGTTCAAGAGTCTACATCTTCTGCTTAGAAAATGTATCAGCTATCATTCATCGCCTTAGGTGAATAAAATATCTAGACAGTGAAAATGAGCCGATGTCCCCTGACAATTGTCCTGAATTTATATACCTTAATACTATATAAAATATATCGAACAAAACCTTGCTTTCCAGTGCTATTATTCAAGATGGCGACGCGATGGAACTATTATGTGTACAATGTTACTATCTGTTCTAAATTACATCTTGTGTTCGGAACTGCAAAATAGGCATTTTAAATTGTCTTTTATTTCAATGATGAAATAAGTTTGCCACATGCCAGTTTTCAACTGAATCCCCAACATTTTACCAGGGCTTATCGTTTTAAGGCGGTACTCCTATTGTCAAGGCGGTGCCCATATTGTCAACCCTTGTATGTTTGTGATGTCGCATATTTGCCTCTTATTTTTCTTTGTAATTGTTGTTTGGTTTGAATTCCTGTTTGTTTTTATTTGACTGTGTTCTGTAAACGTTGCATTTCGTGTTCGACTTGCATGCCTAATTTCATTTGTAGACAGTGACACAAGCATTGTTCGATTATTTAAAGTGATTGGTCTATAAATATATAACCGAGAAACCTTTCAAAACAGGAAAAAGGCAAACTATTTAGAGAGTCCGTGTAAATTATGTTCCGGCAAATGACAGGTTTACTGTCTAAATATTTCCAATATCCGATGAATTAACGGCAGAATACGCTTAAGTGAACCGGCCTGAACCGATGCGTATAAAGACGTAAGACTTAAAAGAAACTGTTTTCTTATTTCTTTTATATTTTGTTTCATACTTACAAAGGATGGAAAACATATCATTATTCTTGTCTCAGACAAAGTCTAGCAGTTTGTTGATTATTTTCCATGACCCAAGGACTATTGGCCGATAAGGTGCATGTCATTTGCTGATCAGACGTCGAGTACAGAATTACTTTTCTGGTTTGAATAGTAGACATTTGTCTGGCACGGATTTGGCACGGCTTACAGTCAGGTATTTCGGTAAGGTCAGAACTAGAGTTCGGGTTCGGGTTTGGGACATGTTTAGCGTTAGGGTAAAGTTAAGTTGATTAGGAAGGTTAAACTAAATAAGGTGAAGAAAATCACAAAGTCGAAACCTTGGTATTCTGTGATATAGTAAATGTTTCGTTACCACCCTACCCAAAATATCCACATTCCCTGCAAAGGATAAAAACAAACAATAATTACGACATGTATATTCCTTTTTATTCTTGAGTCCACATCCCTTGTCTAGAAAATATATCAGTTATCATCCAGTGCAATAGGTGAATAGAATGTCTAGACAATAAATGTGAGTCCTGCATTGAAATAACTAAATACTACAGAAAATATACCGAACGACACCAGGCCATTATTCAAGATGGCGACGCGATGTAACTGTTATATGTAGTGTGTTACTGTATAGTCTAAATTAAATTTAGTGTTCGCAACGGCAAATAGGCCTACATCGCTGTTATTTAAATTTGACTTTAATTGCATATGGAAGTAAGATTGACACATGCCAGTTTTTAACCCCTGCATATTTTGAAATTTTACTTCTGCATTTCCCTGTAATTCTTGTTTGTTTTGAATTCGTGTTTGTTTTTGGTTGACTATGTTCCTTGAAGGCTGCCTTTCTTGTTCGACTTTTGTACATAATTTTATTTGTAGAACAGTAAAACAAGCATTGTTCGATTATTTAAACTGATTCTTCTCTAAATAAATAACATAGAAAACAAATTCTAGTAGCGGAATGACCAACTGTTTCGAGAGTCCGTTAAGTTATGTTCCGGCAAATGACACGTTTTACTGCCTAAAATAAAAACTGTCCCAGACTAGAACGCATATGTTCCGGCAAATGACACGTTTTACTGTCTAAAAACTTTCCAAGACTAGATCAAATTACTGAAAGAAAACCTTCAAGTGAAGCATTTCAGCTGTTTATATGATCTAATATGTTGCGCACATAGACATTACGACTTAAACAAACTGTAGTTTTTTTTAAATTCATTTCGATATGTTGTGCCATACTTACAACAGACGGTAAACTAAACATGACCTTATTTATGTCTTATACTCGTATAAAGTCTGTAAATTGTTTTTCCGTAACTCCAGTTCTACTGAGCATTGCGGTGGATACATCATTTGATGAGCACAAAACTCTTTCTTGCTTGTTTGAATAGTAGAGCATTATCTGGCAAAATATTTAGAAACGTTGTCACAGGATGACCCTAGTGGTTGGGGCTAACTCAGTAAAGAATCAATGACGGTGAATGCATTTACATAAGTTTAATGCAACTTTTAAAATATGCTAAATATATATACAATTATCTAAAAAAAAAAAAAAAAGCGAATACACAAATGACCTATGAAAAGAATGTTCTCATGAACGTATAAGACGTTCTTAGTATTGTTATAAATACTGAAGGTATAAGACACTAAAGTGTTGTTAAAGTTATAACAATGTTGATTTATGATCTAGCGCGATAACTGTGATGCGCGAGAGCTCATGAAGATGATGATGAGCGAATAAAATGGGTGATTGTCATCAAATGCCCTCTGTAAGGGTTGATGACGCGATGTAATGATGGTTAACCTCCACTGAGATTGTGGGTGATGTGACTTCAGTGAGGACTGATAACGGGCCCACCTTGTGTCCCGGGGGTTGTCGCTACTAAAACCTGGCCATGCTACGCAGGTACGGGGACCGTCTCCACCGCTTGTTACGTTAATCGTGGAAGCTTAGCTCCACTCCGGAAGGCTTACATCCACACCTGGATGGCTAATATCCACCCTGGATGGCTTATGTCCAACCCTGGATGGCTTATATCCTGGATGGCTTAGGCTGTAATTATACATACGTTTTAGATGTCGGTTGACAAACATAACAATCTTGCATAATTATCATTACCCAAACAAATCATTATTCAATAAATATATGTAAGCTGTACTAATAATGATGAGTAGCAATGTATACATATTCTACAACGCCATGTATACGCCATGTACGTCGCTGTTAATCAATGCCCCTAATACATGTAATATAAACCTTATCAAATCACTCGTATATTACACTCACTGAGTTATGCATGCACGCATGTCAACTAATGACCACATTATACAACGCGAACATTTATCCTAGTCACTCATCTCATTGTTAACTAATGTTAACAATCGTGTGTTACAATCACTGAGTTATACGCCAACGTTAACTAATGCACCTATTATCCACTGTTATCAAATTAATATTGTTTTACAATTAATGATCAATTACAATAAATACATCTAATAAAGTAACTTCAAAATCATATGCTAGTCTAAAGTTAATGTTTGAGAAACATCAAAGCAAACCGGATGTCGTAACCGCCAACCAAGATGGCACCGCCCACTGAATACAAATGTACAATACAATTTAATAAAATAAATACTGACCACATGTTGCCTATTAATTTTGCCGTCCAACATCTGCTACAAACAAAGTAACTATCGATCAATCCCGGCAAGAATTAGAAGACAATGGGTTTTATAACAATCATTACGTCCAAACCATTATTTCCCCCATTCAGTCCGTGACAAACGTGGCTAAATCTGCAGTATTGAATCTACATGACAGGCCCCTTATACAATTTTGCCGTTTAAGGAAGATAGACCTATACGTTTACATGCATTAGCACAAAACTAAACTTATGACACGGCCTCTCTGGCGGCCACTTAAAATGTGCACGCTTTTACGTGTTACATGAATATATCATGGATATTGTGAATTTGTTTCAACTCGAACAATAGATTAGGGTGTAACTGACAACTTACAAGAGCTATGTACGACCAATACGCTCTATCCGTGACATTTTGTGACAAACGTATGTCTAAAAAACATATACTGGTAGGAATAGTGTCACAGTGGCCATTTATACAATCGACTTTTAATATTTTAAAGGTGTTGCAGTGGTCGTGTGGTAAGCATACGTGCCTCTGGATCCAGAGGTCCCGGTTTCGATTGGACACGTCCCTGTTTTCACAGTCCTTTGCCCGAATAAGGGAATGCCCCTTATTCGGGCAAGGTACTGTGAAAACATGCCATCTTTCGGAGGAGAATGAATGAATGAATGAATGAATGAATGAATGAATGAATGAATGAATGAATGAATGAATGAATGAATGAATGAATGAATGAATGAATGAATGAATGAATGAATGAATGAGTGAATGGTGTTTTACGGCACGTCGACACATACATAGGTCATATTGTACGCAAAAACTAATGAAAGATGAAGAAATGAAGTAGTAATTAAAAGTTAATGCAAATATATAAAGATAAAACTATTTACAAATAAGGGATGATATGGTAAACTATGTATATATGTAAATCAACAAATGCCCGTCAATGGGTGTATAAATAAGTAAATATATATAAGACCATTTTATAATGATTTCTCAAGTCTGATTTCTTTCAAGAAATCTAAAACAAGACTAAAATCTATAGTATCAAATAACTCTTTCATAGTATTAACATTGTAATATCTTTGCCGCATAGGATCAAAGTCTACACATTCCAACAAGATATGTTTTGACCGTTAACGGTGCAAAACAGGGTATACATTCTGGTCATTGCACAACTTGTAATAAGTATGAATGAGTATAACGTGTATGCCCTATCTTGCACAGGGCTAGAACAACTTTTTTCTCGACGAATGGGTCAACTAGAAGAATGCCATTCCCCGAGTAACGGTTTAATTGAATGGAGTTTATTGTTCAATGACAAATCCTAAGCGCATTGCCATGAGTTACGAATATATGTGGTAATACAACTTTTAAAATCAGTATAAGGTAATTTGGCATTAGATATATGTAAATTTAATGCTGCCTTAGCAGCACAATCAGCTCTATCATTACCATGTATTCCTACACGGCTTGGAAGATGTGTTTCCATGTACGAGAGAACCATACCCTGTTGTGTGCACGTTTGAGATCTCGCTGAACTCTAAGTAAATCAGTGATACAAAAAGACCTTCCGCTACACTTCTATGGAATCGCGAAAAGACAAAAGTGTTTCATCCAAGGACCATTTTTGGCTAAATTTGGTTCGTACATGATGAAGGTCATATACTAGTATATGCTCCGTTTAGGATCTGTATTGGATTAGCTTGTCATCTTTTTGTCATACGTTGTTAAAGAGTAAACGTAAGTATGGTAAGTGCGACAACCTACACTCATGCAACGACTGAGTTAATAATTATTACGACATCAGATACAAAAGAGATTCATTGCTTCACTATTAGGTATTCACTTCTGTATTAGTAATGCAAATAACTGCAGCTGCAATGAAAAGTTGGTATACTAGTCCAAACTATTGAGATATATACATTTACATGGGCTATAACAGTAGTAGAAAGCTTATATATTGTCGCAACTGTGGAAGCTATATGAATATATTGTCATGGCCATTGTATAATCGTGACTAAGAGAAAATAAGTGTAACCATTTTCAATCCTATTTCATACCGACAAATATTATCTCGTTACGGCACCAGATACAAAAGAGATAATTGTCTCAGCTCTGCATTAATAATGCAACTAAGTGCAGCTGTAGTGAACTGTTGGTATAATAGACAAAATAATTGAGTTATATGTTTACATATGCTACTACAGCAGTAGTTTTTGTCACAACTTCGACATATACCAAGGCTGGAACGTTTTGAAAATATTGTCATGAACATTGTATAATCTTGTCAAAGAGAAAATATGTGTAACCATTTTAAATCCTATATTATTCCAACAAATATTTATCTCGTTGACCCTCCGGATTAATAAAAAGTAATGGAAATCTACTAATGATCGATATATGAAAGGAAATGGAAAATTAGTAATGATCAGTTTATGAAAGACAGTGGAAAACTACTAATGAAATATTCTACTCGGATTATATAACAATGATTTACATTTTATTCCAGACGATAATTCCAGAAGAACGGTTGCTATGGACTACCATTATTGTGTTGCGATGCGTCTTAACTTGTGTTACATGTATGAATGCAAGGAGAACAAGCAGATGCAATCCGTAATTATTGGAAATATATAATTGAATAGAAAAAATACAATGGCTTAACAATGACAAAGTTTCAAAACCGTTTGGTTATTTTGCAGAATGCTTGATTGCAGTTTTTGTTATTTATTCTTTTAATTCGTGCTGAAAAATAATCCTAATGTTTTTCAGTTTCATATGAAATGTGCGAATGCAATGAATTGGGCAACAATTTATCTTCGATTTAATTCTTGTTTATGAAACAGTTTTGTCTGGAAAACTAATTAATATGCATTTATTCACGGGTTCTAAAAACACCCGTGATTGACTATGAGCAAATCGAAACACGAATGGGTAACTCTTAATTTGAATTCGGAGTCTAGCCTGGCTGGATAAAACCATTTACGCTGTGTTATTTGAGTTTGCACTCTCAAAATATGCAAGCTATACATATACCTCATCGTCAGTAGGTTCAGAAAAGGTGTACTTATGATGTAACATTTTGGCTGTTGTTGGCGGCATAGCCACTTTAAGCAAAGAAACAAAAATAATTATTTTTTCTCTTTGCCTCATTCGAGTATTAAATGTACATGTTAAGTAGTTTAGGGTACAATCTCACATATAACATGTTTAAATTGAGTATAAATAAGTGGGTACATTTCAACAGTATTCAGCTTAGATAATACATCAAACATTGCATTCATCATGTTCATTAACTATTGGAATTTTATAATTGTAAATAAGCGAGAAACCACATGATAGGAGCGGAATGACCTTTCAAAACAGGATAATAGTCAATTATTTGCTGAGTCCGCAATATTATGTTTCGTCAAATGACGCTCGGCGGATACACAAAATATTGAATTTTGTGACTTTCGACTTTGGGAGTGTGCTCCATCAATCGAATGAACTCCATACTTATCGTTATCCGAGTTTTGTTAATTGTTCACAGTATATCAACATAATAATGGTCTTATGAATTTATTTTAACCCGAATAAATTGTGCTGATAATAAAAAAGATACAGCAGTTTAATTAAGTGATGCGTTTCTTTTGTGTTTCGGTGTACTACTACTACTGCTGCTTGTGCTGCTACTGTGCTGCTGCTGGTGTTGCGACTACTATTACTACTACTACTACTACTGCTACTACTGTTACTACTGCTACTACTACTACTAATACTACTGCTACTACTACTACAGTACTACTACTACTACTACTACTACTACTACTACTACTGCTGTTATTACTGTATTACTTACTTATACTTCTACTGCTACTGCTGCTGCTGATGGTGCTGCTGATGCTGCTACTACTACTACTACTAGTACTACAACTACTGAACCAACAACTGTGAAAGCTTTGTGAATAAATTGTCTTGGGCACTGTATACTATTGTCCAAGAGAAAAGTGTAAGTATTTCCAATCGTATTTTATTCCAACAAAGTTTATTCAGTAACAGTTTGGAAGGGGCGGGCTTGTTTCTGCCAAATGTTTTCAGAACTCTTAAGACGCAATTTTACTAGTATCTGAATGAATTACATATCAGTGAAACATGTATCCATAGTGGTAAATAAACATACATCACTTTTCGAAAGCGGTTGAGAAAACAGCATTTCATATCCAAAATTGACCGGGCATTTTTCAAAATAAAATTGTTGGGTCCATTTTATGAAATATTTACGACAATTGTGATCGTATGGCAAATTATTACATGTATTCCTAAATGTTAAAATTAAACAAATAAAAATATTTTCTTTAAATTAGCTGATACGTACATATATTTTTCAGGAATATTTGCACCCATCCTCATTCGCTTCGAATGCTTTTAAGGAAAATGGTGGAAGGTACGCTATTTTGACTTATCAGGTAGAAGAGATGAACAAATTAAGGAAGATGGATTCATGACCCTCTCAGTGATGGATAGTCCTCATGTTTTCACGGAACATTTATTTTTTTATAATATGAAAATGAGAATTTATAGCGATTTCATGGCCGGGATAGTAAAGGAGCTGCGTCTAAATGTTCTCGTCTCTCACCGATGTGCGTCCGAATCCCACTAGGAGCTCTACTTGTCAAAAAGTGGCCGACATATATGGCCTAAAAATACTTAATATGACGTAAAACATCATTCAAACAGACATAACTATTTATTATAAAGCTTACGTTCATCATCTTTGAAATAGTCACTTGGAAACAGAACAGTGCGTATGACCGTTGTAATTATAATTATATACGTATTGACCGTCGAGTACAGTATGCTGTGATACGAGGATATCTTACTACTTTAAAGAAATATAAACACACGAAAGTGATTTATCTGAATAATAACTGCAGTAAGTTTGTGCTTGAAATGAATTGTCAAAACTACATCACGATCTTCGTATTTCAAACTTAATTACATTTTAAAATGATTCTAGTGACAAAACCTTGGATTATGAAGCATTTACCGTGCCAAACTGAATATGCGCAACACTTAAAACTCGTTGAAGTAGAAGATATGTTGCGAATAGAAAATCTAAGAAAATCCAAAATAATCATTCGAAGTTCATAAAAAGGCGATTCATGGTTCTGGTGACGATGGCGTAGACCATTTTGATGAATTTGTAAATACCCCTTATAAAGAAAACGTGACAGTGAAAACAAAAACTGTCAAAATTAAATCTTCCGAAATGATTTTATTTCCTGTTAGCTCAGTTGCCAATGACGGCAATATAACGATGCTATGGATCAGCTACAACACCACGAACATTTGGAGCTTGATTTCAACAAGTGGAATGACATAGGCCTGTCACCTGTTCTGACAAACAATTTAGAAAATGTGATACTGGAGTTGAAACAAGGAGCAGTAATTAAGTATTAAGATTAGTATATAAGACATCCCACACATAAAATAATTTAGTATTAGGTATGGTTTCAGTGGACGCCGCTTTAGACTTTCTCCAGATCACAGCCTTGTCGTCTACGTTTGCAACAGATGTGTTTTCACCGAAAATATATCGCAATTTCTGATAGTTCTTCCTACAGATATCATGTTTATGAATGTGTTATCCATTGAAATATGTCTACAAATACATGCCCTCGAGGGAAATCACCAGACGACAGTCTTGCAGCGATATAGTTGTATTTCTGATTATCAACAAATAACAGTAAAGAGCTACGATATTTATTTAATTCGTTCCAATCGATCAATTGTACAATATAAAACATCAGAAGGAATGTTATATGACAGAAATTTTGCTCTTTATATTCGAAAAGTTTGGTACAATTTTACTAAGTTGTTTTGTTTTTCGCGTGAAAATAAATTGGTCCATAGAATAGTACATTTATCTATCTAGATAACACATCATTTCTAAATAAAATAAGCGGTGTTAAAGATAACTGATTAATAGTCCTTAAATGATATCAGTTTATTATGGATGCACTTAAAATTCCAATTTGATGGAAATGTTTCGTAAATTGCTCTTTATCACACAGTCATATGGCAAACAAAACATATAGAGCAGTAAAAATACACTTTTAGGTAACAGAAATTGGCACAGAAATGGTTTTAACTGATTCTGGTTCCAAACATTACGGAAAAAAATATATCCAAAGTCCTCATCTCAAATCACGTGCTAAATATGTTATTTTGGGGCAAAAAGATGTAAAATAATGAAAAAATCACCTTTTTTGGGAATAATTAAAAAAAATATAATTAAACAATAAAAAATACAGTTATATTGTAAATAATGCTTGTAATAGACAAGACAATCAGAATGTATGATCAATTTGACCAAATAAATAGACAGACTCTCAATTTTGGGATAAAATGGTGAAAAAAGTGATAAAATCACCGATTTTTGGAGATAAAATACTTAAATTAAATCTGTGTGTAAATATCATATTTTTGTTTTTGTATTTTACTATTTATGTTGTTCTCTATCAGATATCTAAAATACAATTCACAACTCAACTTATTTTGAGGTTGAAAGTTTAAGAGAAATTGGAAAAAATCAACGATTTTTGGGAACATAATTTTATAATGATATTTACGTATTAATGTTAAATTAAGTAAGATATCCAACTTTTTATAATAGATCTACTTGTTTGATCTCACTAAATGTTTTAGATTGGTCATAACAATAGATTTGTAGGTACAATATTTCAGATAATCTCCCTTAATTAAAATGTGTTTGATTTGATAGAGTACCTTTCCTTAAAAGTTTGCCGCTCTTTTTGACAACTATTGTTTTGGTACTGAGGTAAACACCAATTCAGTGAACTGATACACACTTGATGGAGCTTGTTATACAGTTACATAGATGACAAGTATGTATATGTTCGATTTTGAAATAAAACATAATTTTAAAGGTAGTAACAGATCTGTGTGCTACTTAATTAAGATTGTTGTTATAAATGTGAAGCAACACGTATTAGCCCGAGTGATGAAACCTGTGTCTATTCAACATTGCATTTTATAAATGACCAGGCCAAGAAATACGAGGTAACGCCAATCCTCACATTTGACCAACCTCTATGGTGGAAAGCCCTGAACATCGTTCTATCAGAACCTAGTAACAGCGACCTGCGACACATTGTGCTCAGATTGGGAGGACTGCACATGGAAATGAGTTTCCTAGGCTGTATTGGTCATATACTGACAGACTCGGGGTTAACAGAACTGCTAGAAACAATATATGCGGATAATGCTGTTATGCACATGCTAACAGGCAAAGCCATATCACGAGCAGTTAGAGGCCGCAACCTTGTAGATATGGCCCTGTATTCGTTAATGGCCGCCGAAGTCTTTAATATTGACATACGTAAGAACAAACCGAGTGGTTTAATTGAAGGTGACGAAACAAATGACGGAGCCGAGTTCAAAGGTGGTTCTGAAAATGATGAGACATGTAATGTTGGACTGGAAACTAATAAGAAGGAAAGTACCTCTGACGGGCAAGTTAACGTATCTGTGGACACGGAAAATCACCTAATCGAGACAGCAGAATTGTTTGCTGAAGAAACATATAGACATGAATGAATAGGCATTGGCAATGATATCGAGTGTGCATTAACTGTGTTTGATCAGGTTCTTGCAGGTGAGTTAGATGTTGAATCTGCATATTCATCTGCTGTAGTAGAGCGCATAAAAGAGAGAGTAGATACGCACCGTAGTAACTTAAAACAAAGTCGCACATCAAGAATGTGGCTTCAATACTTGGAGATGGTTGATATGATTTTTTAAGGCAGAACGATCTAGCAACTGGAAGCTCCATTTACAGGCAGTATTAGATATGTTACTCTATTTCACAGCATCTGGCCACAACTTATATGCGGTCGGCACACGTATACCTTGCAAACATGCTAGCATTAGAAACAAGTAGTCCTGATGTGTACAGGTACTTTATGGAGGGGTATCATGTACTAAGACAAAGCAATCGATTTTGGGCAGGACTCTTGACTGATTCAGTCATAGAACAAATGCTCATGAGAAGTTTGAAAACAACTGGTGGCTAACACGAGGAAGGGGAATGACAAACACAGAGGACGCTGTGGGAACTTTCTCGCCCCGCTTGCTCCGAAATCAACGAAGCTATGCAACAAGTACCAGGAACAGAATTCATCACCAGTGACCAGCATAAAGGTATTCAAACGCACGGCAACAGAGAGACAAGAAAGACACGAACATTCTAATGAGCTAAAACGTATATCAAGTGGAGTTGTTTCTGATGGTTCTGTCAATGTAGATGATGCGAAAGCTGTTGGGATCAAGATTCTAGACAAAATGGCTGGAAGCACTGTTATGGATTTTGCTTTCAAGCGAAAAGATCAAGTAAAAATAATGTCGGATACGGCTGATATGAAAATAGGCGATGACGTTGTCAAGGTAGACTCGCAACTATTATTTCAACGGCTTGTTTCTGCGGCAAGAACCAGTCCCAGAAGACAAAATGGATTCGCTTTTCTCTTATGAGTTATGCACTTACCCTCCAGCAATATTTGAAACCCCGCACTTGCTGAGAGAGGCTGATAAGCCAGCATTGGCAGAAGCTATACGAGATAAAGTAAAACCACAGTGAAAGACCCACTGGTGAAATGAAATATATACTTGATGGTGGTTGCCTTTTGCAACGGATTCCTTGGCCAAAATCTAACAGCTATGGTCAAATATGTGATGTGTATGTGGAGCATGTTACAAAGAAGTATGGAAAAGCGACTGTGGTATTTGATGTATATGACAATGTTCCAAGTACTAAAGACACAACACATCTGAGGCGAACAGGGGTTGCGTTGGGACGGAAGTTAAATCCACTGAGACAATGATCATGAGAGGAAAGAAAAGTAAGTTCCTCACAAACAAGAAAAACAAACAAAGATTTATTAATCTTCTAAGTGATAAGTTGCAAAATGCGGGTATTCAAACTGTACACTCTTCAGACGATGCGGATCTTCTTATGGTAAAGACAGCTGTGACCTACTCCTTAACAACGCAGACGTCATTAGTTGGAGATGATACATATCTGTTGATACTGCTGTGTTACTATACGGTAACACTTCAGAAGGAACAGGCACATATATGGAAAAGCACAGTATGGAACATTCAAGACACAAAACGTAGATTGGGTGAAGAAATATGCTCTAATATACTGTTTTTTCATGCAATTCTTGGCTGCGACACAACATCAAGGATATATGGACTTGGGAAGAGTACTGTTCTGAAAACGTATGAAAACAACTCGGAATTTCATCTGGCTGCATATATGTTCAACAAAACACCAAACGAAGTATCTAAAGAGGACATTATTGCATCTGGAGAGACTGCATTACTGTGTCTATATAAGAGTAATTCGCGAGAAGGACTGGACAAACTACGTGTTCATAAATTCGCCAAAAAGGTTGCCAAAAGCACAAGTTTTGTAGACCCCAAAATGTTACCTCTTTCATCAGGGGCTGCAAAGTATCATAGTCTACTGGTTTTTATCAAATACAGGACTGGAAAGGTAATGAAGATGGGTTAATACCGGTTGAATGGGGCTGGGAAATACAAGATAACTCCATGAAGCCGCTTAAAATGGACAAATCACCTGCCCCGGAATTCCTTCTGAAGGTGATAAGATGCTCGTGCAAAACAGGATGCAAAACGACCAGCTGTAGTTGTAAGAAAATGGGATTAGATTGCAGTACAGCATGTAGTTGGTCCAGAGGAGTAAGTTGTGAGAATTCGGCACGACCCGAAATAGACAGTGAGTTCCGTCGGCTATCATGTAAAATACAAACTGATAAATCAACATACCTAACCTTCTATGTCTATGACAACTAAGATTATATTTTGAAGTCTACTGATTACACATGAAGTGTTGCTGGACTCAACAATCCTAACATAATTATATATATATATGCAGAAACGACTTGAACAAGTATTATTTAGTTAGTACGGAAATTGATTACAAGAAAAAAAGATTTTGATTTTATACTTGGTGTATTCCTAAAATCAGCGATTTTTCTTCATTTTTACAATTTTCTACCCCAAAAATATTATATTTAGAATGTGATTTCAGAGGAGGATTTTGGACATATTGCTTTCTATATCTTTGGGAACAATAATCAGTTAAAATAATGTCAGTGACAATTTATTTGAATTTATGCTATTTTTATTAATCTTATCCTAAAACTATTGAAAAAAATATTTTTAAAAAAAGAAAGAAAAGTTTTTGGTCCCAAAAACAGGTTTTGATATATAATTATACTTTTTTTCCATTTAAACTTAATATTATGTAATATTAACAATAACATTTCATATATAAATACATGTTTTACTAATATTCTGAATGGATATAAATTTATTCCAGAAAATAGTGATTTTCTTCACTTTTTTGACTTTTTACCCCAAAAAATCATATTTAGCACGTGATTTGAGATGAGAACTTTGGATATATTTTTTTGTATATTGTTTCGAACCAGGATCAGTAAAAATAATTTCTGTGCCAATTTATTTTACCTTAGGCTATATTTAAGGCTAAAATGACCTGCCTAATAGTCTATGAAACTGTTGTAGGAATTACTGAGCACACTAAATGGTTTTCCGTTAATAAACAACGATGTTGTCGATATGTTTCTAAATATAACACCGTTATAAGTACCATGTTAAATAAAATATGTGTTTACATGTACAAGATATATCGTTCAATTCCATTCTAAGATAATTTGAAACGTACTCATTATAAAACTCGTAAAATTAATCACAGCGTGGAAAAAAACTATCATAATTGAAAACGTGATAAAATAATTTGTTTGCATAAGTGGTATTTGAGTTTATTGTTATCTAATACTTTTGAGTCAACACATTGCCCGAGTTTATGAAAGTTCTACAGGTCTGTCGAGTTTGCTGACCAATGTGTATGTTAATAATGGTAATTTCTTTGGTTTAGAGCAACTTGGATATCAAAATTATACCAGTCTTGTTGTGAATTTTGATTGACCCGTTTGGTTTTTTATACCAATCTGGTTGTGAATTTTGATTGACCCGTTTGGTAGTGTGTTATTGTATGGTCTAAATTAAATTTAGTGTTCGCAACTGCAAATAGGCCTACATCACTGTTATTTGAATTTGACTTTAATTGCATATGGAAGTAAGATTGTCACATGCCAGTTTTCAACCCCCGCATATTTTGAAATTTTACTTCTGCTTTTCCCTGTAATTGTTGTTTGTTTTGAATTCGTGTTTGTTTTTGGTTGACTGTGTTCCTTGAAGGCTGCATTTCTTGTTCGACTTTTGTACCTTATTTTATTTGTAGAACAGTAACACAAGCATTGTCCGATTATTTAAACTGATTCTTCTCTAAATAAATAACATAGAAAACAAATTCTAGTAGCGGAATGACCAACTATTTCGAGAGTCCGTTAAGGTATGTTCCGGAAAATGACACATTTTACTGCATTAAATAAAAACTGTCCAAGATTAAAACGCATATGTTCCGGCAAATGACACGTTTTACTGTCTAAAAACTTTCCAAGACTAGATCAAATTACTGAAAGAAAACCCTCAAGTGAAACATAATAAGCAGTTCAGCTGTTTATATGATCTAATATGTTGCGCACATAGACATTACGACTTAAACAAACTGTTGTTTTTTTAAATTCATTTCGATATGTGGTGCCATACTTACAACAGACGGTAAACATGACCTTATTCTTGTCTTATACTCGTACAAAGTCTGGAAATTGTTTTTCCATAACCCAAGTACTACTGACACTTGCGGTGGATACATCATTTGATGAGCACAAAACTCTTTCTTGTTTGTTTGAATAGTAGAGCATTATCTGGCAAAATATTTAGAAACGTATGTCTAAAAACATATACTGGTAGGAATAGTGTCACAGTGGCCATTTATACAATCGACGTTTAATATGTTCAAGGTGTTGCAGTGGTCGTGTGGTAAGCATACGTGCCTCTGGATCTAGAGGTCCCTGTTTCGATTGGACACGTCCCTGTTTTCACAGTACCATGCCAGAATAAGGGAATGCCCCTTATTCGGGCAAGGTACTGTGAAAACATGCCATCTTTCGGAGGAGAATGAATGAATGAATGAATGAATGAATGAATAATTGAATGGTGTTGCCGGCACGTCGACACATACATAGGTCCTATTGTGCGCAAAAACTAATGAAAGATGAAGAAATGAAGTAGTAATTAAAAATTAATGCAAATATATAAAGATTATAAGAATACATCATGAGTATCCATGTGAGATAGAGAAATCTCACCCAAGGGTTAGAATTGCAACCAGGGACGAGGCTCTGCCGAGTGCCTGGTTGCAATTCTGATCCCGAGGGTGAGATGTCTCTATCTCACATGGATCACTCATGATGGATTATTTTTCTCCCATTATGTGTTTATTACCGGCATAAAAACAATGAATTTGCTGATTTAACGCCAGAATATCTCGACGTCGACGTAACGTCATGACGTCGTAAGTCACATGTCATGTAAGATAGAGTTATCTCACATGAGGAAAATGCCTATCTCACATGAGCAAAAATGGGAGAAAAAACTATTTACAAATAAGGGATGATATGGTAAACTATGTATATTTATTTCACCTCCCACTAGTTTCTGGCCTTTTCATTGGATAAGAGCAGTCACATGGTGACCCACTATTATTCTATAGTAGGTCAGTAGCTGACCCACTATTGACACACAAAAACAAAATGGATGCCATTCACTAAGATTCGTCTTTTTAATCATTATTTTCCTCCACAAAATTACAAATTTTAACAAATATTCAATTCATATCGGATTGTCGCGTTTTAAACAAACTTTTTGTTTTGCTTGGCCTTTATTTGTAACAACAAGAGTTATTTCCCTTGTCGACCTTCACCTTGTCAATTCAACTGCAGACAACAACAAAGTTGAATAATGGCTTCCGTGAGTAGATTTGGAGCAACTTCAGCCGCAGAACAAGAGGAAAGGCGGCTTAATCTCAACGCAGACAAAACTTTAAAGGCAAACAAGTTTGCAGCAAAGATTTTTAATGAGTATTTGTCGGAAAAGGGTGAAAATGCTGACTTTGAAACATTTTCGGTGGCGGCATTGGATAGCGCTTTGGGGCGTTTTTACATGGATTTGCGACGAGTTGATGGATCCACTTACAAAATAAGATCAATGGAGGGAATACGCCACGGTATTAACCGCTACCTCAAGAACCCACCGTTTAATAAACGTTTTGATATCATAAAAGACACTGAGTTTGTGGGCAGTAACATAAATTTTAAGGCAGTGCTAGTTGAATTGAAAAGGACAGGGAAAGGAGATGTGGTACACTATCCTGTAATCACTGAGGCAGACTTACAGAAGTTGTATTCCAGCTTACACATGAATACAGACACACCGCAGGGACTGTTTCATAAGGTTCAATTTGACGTCCGACTGTATTTTTGTAGGAGAGGCAACGAAAACATGCACTCCATGAACAAGAGCACATTTACCATTGAAGTGGATTCTCAGTCGGGTCTAAAATATGTCAAGAAAAGACGAGCTCACCAAAAATCATAGAATTGATAAGGAGTCTACGTCAGGCGTAATGCCAGAAACGCCAGGTATGCCTAAAACTTATATTTACCAAAACTGCAAAGTTTGGCGGTTATCGTTGAATGACTATTTTTTTAAAAAGCTTATTTTCCTTTTCTTCGAAGAAAATCTGTATAAATTCATTTTATTTATTTCAAACATCTAAATTTTGTCAAGACAGGCAAAAACTATAATTTTACATCAATATAAATGTTTTAAAACCATTTGTTCTTTTTTGTCACTAATGTTGTTGGTACGTGTCTTTTTTATGACAACTAAGTAGATTAATGTGTACGTTATATTAACAGGTTCAGAAAAGTGCCCTGTAGTGTCCTTTGAGAAGTATGTCTCCAAGCTGAATCCTGAGTGTAACAGGTTAGTTAAAACGATAAATACTCTATTTAACAAGTATTTCATATTACCGGGTACATAGAGACAGCATCTGCATTTCAAAATGTGTCCAAATAATTAGAGACACACAAACTCTAGACTCCTGGATTTGCGATTGTATTACGGTAACCAATAATTATATTGGCAATAACCTTTACACGAATGAACGTCACTATAGCGAAATACAAATCTAAGAAGCAAGTGTTATTTTTGTTGCCGGTCATATCTTCCTAATTTTGTTTGAACTTTCAGTTAATTATTTATTCTTAAAACAGTTAATGTTACAAAAATACACTCAAAACCTAAAAAGTATTTGTTTTTATTATTTTCATTTCCAGATTATGGCAGAAACCCAAAGACAGCTTTCTGTCGGGAGATGCGATATGGTATTGTAACGTGCCAGTAGGAGAGAAGAAGCTCAGGGGTTTTATGTCGTCGCTATGTACATTATCCGGGATATCAAAATCTTACACAAACCATTCCATCAGAGCCACAGGTGCCACACTATTGTCCAAAAATATGTTTGGACCTGCCCAAGTCATGGCTGTTACTGGCCACAAGTCAGTGCAGTCCTTGACAGTGTACCAGAGGGTTGATGACCACGAGAAAGTACAAATGGGACAAGCGTTGTCAGAAAATCTTGTACCAACAGTAACGAACAAAGTTGTACCATATTCAGGTCCAGTTACACCTTCAACATCTATGGCAAGCAATGTACCATTGCAGGATATAAGTAACCAGTTGGCTGGCATTAATCCGGAAGAGTTGTTTAATGATTTTGAAATGCCATCTAATCAACTTCAATCAGCAAGAAATAATGCGTCACAGAATCCAGTTTTTCACAATTGCAGTGTTACATGGATTAACAGTATCACTATTAACAAGTAACTAAAATGATTGATTAATCGAGAAAATGGTGAAAAATACTTCAGCACTGGGGATTGAATACATTATAGGACAATGAGCGCGGTAACATTAGTTGGAAAAAGTGCTAAATTGTGACTTGCGACTGTGAAAGTGATTGGCGACTGTGATAGAAAATTGTGATTTGTGACTGTGATAGTAATTTGTGACTGTGATATATAGATAAATTGTGATTTGCGCCTGTGATAGTAAATTGTGATAAATTTGTGACTGTGTTAGTGATTTGTGACTGTGATATAAGTAATTTGTGATTTTCGGCTCGGACTGTGATAATAATTTGTGATTTGGGACAGTGATAGAAATTTGTGATTTGAGACTGTGATAGTAATTTCTTATTTGCGACTCGGACTGTGATAATAATTTGTGATTTGAGACTGTGATAGAAATTTGTGATTTGTGACTGTGAAAGAATCGGGTGATTTGCGACTGTGATTATAGTAACTTGTTATTTGTGACTCACTGTGATAACTTGTAATTTGTTAAATTGTTAGACTGTGATTTCTTAGGCCAACTATGAAAATGAGTAATTAATTGCTCTTGTTATGTTTAACATTAAAATTATTTAAAATTGTTATTTTATTTTATTTGTTTTTATTGAACATATTTTTTTAATTATTGGACAGTGTGGCCTCAGTATTTCTATCGATTCAGATGCCCGTCTAGTCATAAAAATTGCCAAAAATACATCTCCTTTACCATAACAATAAACAAACTTCATTTTAATTTGTCAATTTTGATGTTCGTGAATACTAAGAAATCTTGATTTATAAAAAAAAAAAATATTGATTTTTTTTTACCCTACCCACCTTATCTGGGTCAAGAAAAGTGATGGCCGCTTTACCATAACAATAAACAAACTTCATTTTAATGTGACAAATATGATGTTCATGAATATTTTACTAAAAAAGATTTTTAAAAAAAATATTTTTTTTTTTTTACCCCACCCACCTCATCTGGGTCAAGATAAGTGATGGAAGGGTGGTCGATGAAATAAATCAATTATTGGGTTTGTTGCTGACCCACTACGGAAATATAGGGGGTCTGTAGGATTAATAGGGGGACTCGGCTATCGCCTCGCCCCCTATTAATCCTACAGACCCCCTATATTTCCGTAGTGGGTCAGCAACAAACCCAATAATTAATAATGTAAATCAACAAATGCCCGTCAATGGGTGTATAAATAAGTAAATATATATAAGAACATTTTATAATGATTTCTAAAGTCTGATTTCTTTCAAGAAATCTAAAACAAGACTAAAATCTATAGTATCAAATAACTCTTTCATAGTATTAACATTGTAATATCTTTGCCGCATAGGATCAAAGTCTACACATTCCAACAAGATATGTTAGACAGTTAACCGTGCAAAACAGGGTATACATTCTGGTAATTGCTCAACTTGTAATAAGTATGAATGAGTATAACGTGCATGCCCTATCTTGCACCGGGCTAGAACAACTTTTTCTCGACGAATGGGTCAACTAGAAGAACGCCATTCCCCGAGTAACGGTTTAATGGAATGGAGTTTATTGTTCAATGACAAATCCTAAGCGCATTGCCATGAGTTACGAATATATGTGGTAATACAACTTTTAAAATCAGTATAAGGTAATTTGGCATTAGATATATGTAAATTTAATGCTGCCTTAGCAGCACAATCAGCTCTATCATTACCATGTATTCCTACACGGCTTGGAAGATGTGTTTCCATGTACGAGAGAACCATACCCTGTTGTGTGCACGTTTGAGATCTCGCTGAACTCTAAGTAAATCAGTGATACAAAAAGACCTTCCGCAACACTTCTTTGGAATCGCGAAAAGACAAAAGTGTTTCATCCAAGGACCATTTTTGGCTAAATTTAGTTCGTACATGATGAAGGTCATATACTAGTATATGCTCCGTTGAGGATCTGTATTGGTTTAGCTTGTCATCTTATTATCATACGTTGTTAAAGAGTAAACGTATGATAAGTGCGACAACCTACACTCATGCAACGACTGAGTTAATAATTATTACGACATCAGATACAAAAGAGATTCATTGCTTCACTATTAGGTATTCACTTCTGTATTAGTAATGCAAATAACTGCAGCTGCAATGAAAGTTGGTATAATAGTCCAAACTATTGAGATATACATTTACATGGGCTATTACAGTAGTAGAAAGCTTATATATTGTCGCAACTGTGGAAGCTATATGAATATATTGTCATGGACATTGTATAATCGTGACTAAGAGAAAATAAGTGTAACCATTTTCAATCCTATTTCATACCGACAAATATTATCTCGTTACGGCACCAGATACAAAATAGATAATTGTCTCAGCTCTGCATTAATAATGCAACTAAGTGCAGCTGTAGTGAACTGTTGGTATAATAGTCAAAATAATTGAGTTATATGTTTACATCTGCTACTACAGCAGTAGTTTTTTTCACAACTGTGACATATACCAAGGCTGGAACATTTTATGAATATATTGTCATGAACATTGTATAATCTTGTCAAAGAGATAATATGTGTAACCATTTCAAATCCTATATTATTCCAACTAATATTTATCTCGTTGACCCTCCGGAGTAATAAAAAGTAATGGAAATCTACTAATGATCGATATATGAAAGGAAATGGAAAATTAGTAATGATCAGTTCATGAAAGACAGTTGAAAACTACTAATGAAATATTCTACTCGGATTATATAACAAAGATTTACATTATACTATTTTTTATTATTCCAGACGATAATTCCAGAAGAACGGTTGCTATGGACTACCATTATTGTGTTGCGATGCGTCTTTACTTGTGTTACATGTATGAATGGAAGGAGAACAAACAGATGCAATCCGTAATTATTGGAAATATATAATTAAAAAAAAAAATGCAATGGCTTAACAATGACAAAGTTTCAAAACCGTTTGGTCATTTTGCAGAATGCTTGTTTGCAGTTTTTGTTATTTATTCTTTTAATTCGTGCTGAAAAATAATCCTAATGTTTTTCAGTTTCATATAAAATGTGCGCATGCAATGAATGGGGCCACAATTTATCTTCGATTTAATTCTTGTTTATGAAACAGTTTTGTCTGGAAAACTAATTAATATGCAATTATTCACGGGTTCTAAAAACACCCGTGATTGACTATGAGCAAATCGAAACACGAATGGGTAACTCTTAATTTGACTTCGGAGTCTAGCCTGGCCTGATAAAACCATTTACGGTGTGTTATTCGAGTTTGCACTCTCAAAATATACAAGCTATACATATACCTCATCGTCAGTAGGTTCAGAAAAGGTGTACTTATGATGTAACATTTTGGCTGTTGTTGGCGGCATAGCCACTTTAAGTCAAAGAAACAAAAATATTTATTTTTTCTTTTGGCCTCATTCGAGTATTAAATGTACATGTTAAGTAGTTTAGGGTACAATCTCACATATAACATATTTAAATTGAGTATAAATAATTGGGTACATTTCAACAGTATATTCAGCTTAGATAATACATCAAACATTGCATTCATCTTGTTCATTAACTATTCGAATTTTATAATTGTAAATAAGCGAGAAACCACATGATAGGAGCGGAATGACCTTTCAAAACAGGATAATAGCCAATTATTTAGAGAGTCCGCAATGTTATGGTTCGTCAAATGACATTGTTAGAGTCTAAACGGTTTCCAAGATTAGATGAAAGCTCTCTTAGATGAAAGCTCTCAAGTGAAGCATAACAAGCATTTTAGCTGTTTATACACGTACGACATTACTATGGAGACTAATCTTAAAAAATACTGTTTTCTTATTTATTTTGATAGTTTGTGCCATACTTACAAATGATGGAAAACATGTCATTATTCTGGTCTTAGACAGTCTTGCACTGTGTAGAATTTGTTTCATAACCCCAGGAATATTGACCCACAGTGTGCATATTATTCTCTGATCATTCGTTGAGCACGGAACACTTTGTTTGAATAGTAGAGCCTTCTCTTGCAAATTCTTTAGAAAAGTAGGTCTAAAACACATACTGGTAGAAACAGTGTCACAGCGGTCATTGTACAATCAACGTTTAATCTTTTAAAGGTGATGCGATGGTCGAGTGGTAAGCATACTTGTCTCTCGATCTAGAGATCCCGGAATCGATTCTCGTTTTTTTCAACCGCAATCCCTTATTCTAGCAAGGTAGTGTGAAAGTATGCCATCCTTTGGAGTTATGTAAAGCAAAAAAGCCCATAAACCCTTCCTCGAAAACGCGTCAATACAAAGGTGTTTCATCGAATGAACATTTGTGTCTAAGTTTAGGTCGTACACGATAAAGGCGATCCTACATGATTAGTATAGGATATGTATTGGCTCAGCTTTTCACTTTTGCATATAATAGTTTCATTACGTAGTGGAAGACACTCTTGGCAATCTTGATTTTTACAAACGCACGGAACCCTGTTATTATTTCGCATAACTTGTATTTGTTCAATCATTAATATTTATTAAAACAATATTATTCAAGCGATTGTTTTTGCACGTTACTAACTGGTGATTATACTGCACCAGTAATTTATTTAAACCAGTGGTAGAATAATAACACAGATTTTATTTAATTGTATGCAAGCAGGTTTGTTCCAAGGCGGTAACCCTATTGTCAACCCTTTTGTGTTTGTGATGTCGTTTGCATTTAATATTACTTTTGCCTTCTTGTTTGTCTGTTTGCGTGTTTGTTTCTGTGTTTTGTGGTTGACTGTTCTCCTTGAATGCTACTTTCCCTGTCCGATCTTTTATATTTCTTTAAAGTAAAAAATAATTATAAATCGAGACGCTAAATTTTAATACTTGACAAAAATGTCAAGTTTGCCGTACGTCCCTTTAAAGTCTGACTTTAAGACAACCTACAATCAAGCAAGCACTAATTTAGTAATCATTGCGACGCCGGATACAAAAGAGATCATTGTCTTAGCTATGTGTTAGTACTGCAACCGCAGATTTAACGAAGGATTGGTATAACTGGGGTAGTCAAAGCTCTTGAGTTATATATGCTTCCATATGCTACTACACCGAAACACAAAAGAAACGCATCACTTAGTTAAACTGCTGTATCTTTTTTATTATCAGCACAATTTATTCGGGTTGAAATAAATTCATAAGACCATTATTATGTTGATATACTGTGAAAAGTTAACAAAACTCGGATAACGATAAGTATGGATTTCATTCGATTGATGGAGCACACTCCCAACTGTGAAAGCTTTGTGAATAAATTGTCTTGGGCACTGTATACTATTGTCCAAGAGAAAAGTGTAAGTATTTCCAATCGTATTTTATTCCAACAAAGTTTATTCAGTAACAGTTTGGAAGGGGCGGGCTTGCTTCTGCCAAAGGTTTTCAGAATTCCTAAGACGCAATTTTACTAGTATCTGAATGAATTACATATCAGTGAAACATGTATCCATAGTGGTAAATAAACATACACCAATTTTTGGGTCCATTTTATGAAATATTTACGACAATTTTGATCGTATGGCAAATTATTACATGTATTCCTAAATGTTAAAATTGAACAAATAAAAATATTTTCTTTAAATTAGCTAATACGTACATATATTTTTCAGGAATATTTGCACCCATCCTCATTCGCTTCGAATGCTTTTAAGGAAAATGGTGGAAGGTACTCTAGGTAGATGAGATGAACAAATTAAGGAAGATGGATTCATGACCCTCTCAGAGATGGATAGTCCTCGTGTTTTTCACGGAACATTTATTTGTTCATAATATGAAAATGAGATTTATAGCGATTTCATGGCCGGGTGTAGTAAAGGAGCTGCGTCTAAATGTTCTCGTCTCTCACCGATGTGCGTCCGAATCCCACTAGGAGCTCTACTTGTCAAAAAGTGGCCGACATATATGGCCTAAAAATACTTAATATGACGTAAAACATCATTCAAACAAACATAACTATTTATTATAAAGCTTACGTTCATCATCTTTGAAATAGTCACTTGGAAACAGAACAGTGCGTATGACCGTTGTAATTATAATTATATACGTATTGACCGTCGAGTTCAGTATGCTGTGATACGAGGATATCTTACTACTTTAAAGAAATATAAACACATGAAAGTGATTTATCAGAATAATAACTGCAGTAAGTTTGTGCTTGAAATGAATTGTGAAAACTACATCACGATCTTCGTATTTCAAACTTAATTACAGTTTAAAATGATTCTAGTGACAAAACCTTGGATTATGAAGCATTTACCGTGCCAAACTGAATATGCACAACACTTAAAACTCGTTGAAGTAGAAGATATGTTGCGAATAGAAAATCTAAGAAAATCCAAAATAATCATTAGAAGTTCATAAAAAGGCGATTCATGGTTCTGGTGACGATGGCGTAGACCATTTTGATGAATTTGTAAATACCCCTTATAAAGAAAACGTGACAGTGAAAACAAAAACTGTCAAAATTAAATCTTCCTAAATGATTTTATTTCCTGTTAGCTCAATTGGCAATGACGGCAATATAACAATGCTATGGAAAAGCTACAACACCACGAACATTTGGAGCTTGATTTCAACAAGCGGAATGACATAGGCCTGTCACCTGTTCTGACAAACAATTTAGAAAATGTGATACTGGAGTTGAATCAAGGAGCAGTAATTAAGTATTAAAGCTACAGAGTCCCTATATCAATCGATTTCTTCTTTGTAGGCGTGTCTTTATTTATAACTTCATGTTCACCAGCTCATGTCGAAATCGGGTATTTAAGCGAGCAAATATAGCGAAGGAAATCATTTACTGTATATACATCGACCAGTGCACATCGTACCTATACACAGGTAACAGTAATTTTTACAAAAATAAAAAGTTAGCTTCTTTCGGGGCTCGAACACACGACCTTCTGATTTCAAGTCCTGTGCTCTATCCACTGAACAACAACGCTACTTGAGAAAATAGTATACTAACTACCATATATTATGAGGCAAAATAACTTAACATATTTGAACGCAACTAATGATGGATCAATAAATATGCAGTCCATATTGTCGCACGTGTAAATTAACATTGCCTGGTGTAATACCGTATCTTTTCAATATGAAACTAATACTTCGCCTCAAATCAACCATATCTCGATTTGAGCGCTTGATGAGTTAGTGTCCGCGCTCTTGTTATTACGTTATGCCTATTTAGTGTTAAAAATGCTACAAAATACCAATAAATAGCAGTGGTCTAGAGGTTCAGCGTAATATTTCAAATCTTACAAGTGCAAGGCTGTGGTTCAAATCCCGTTCCGGGCAACTATTTTTTTATCACATATATTCTGGAGCCGTATATTTATCGATGTTACCTGTACGGAGGCTAAATACAAATGTGAAATTTTACGTATCGATTTCTCCTTATATACCGACTTTTGGGGTGTTCGTCGATTTGAAACTACTTCACACGTGACTCATTCATATTCATGAGTTATTACCAGTTAAAATAGGGACTGTACAGCTTTAAGGTTAGTATATATAAGACATCCCACACATAAAATAATTTTGTATTAGGTATGGTTTCAGTGGACGCCGCTTTAGGCTTTCTCCAGATCACAGCCTTGTCGTCTACGTTTGCAACAGATGTGTTTTCACCGAAAATCTATCACAATTTCTGATAGTTCTTCCTACAGATATCATGTTTATGAGTGTGTTATCCATTGAAATATGTCTACAAATACATGCCCTCGAGGGAAATCACCAGACGACAGTCTTGCAGCGATATAGTTGTATTTCTGATTATCAACAAATAACAGTAAAGAGCTACGATATTTATTTAATTCGTTCCAATCGATCAATTGTACAATATAAAACATCAGAAGGAATGTTATATGACAGAAATTTTGCTCTTTATATTTGAAAAGTTTGGTACAATTTTACTAAGTTGTTTTGTTTTTCACGTGAAAATAAATTGGTACATAGAATAGTACATTTATCTATCTAGATCACACATCATTTCTAAATAAAATAAGCGGTGTTAAAGATAACTGATTAATAGTCCTTAAATGATATCAGTTTATTATGGATGCACTTAAAATTCCAATTTGATGGAACTGTTTCGTAAATTGCACTTTATCACACAGTCATATGGCGAACAAAACATAGTCTATGAAACTGTTGTAGGAATCACTGAGCACACTAAATGGTTTTGCGTTAATAAACAACGAAGTTGTCGATATGTTTCTAAATATAACACCGTTATAAGTACCATGTTAAATAAAATATGTGTTTACATGTACAAGATATATCGTTCAATTCCATTCTAAGATAACTTGAAACGTACTCATTATAAAACTCGTAAAATTAATCACAGCGTGGAAAAAAACTATCATAATTGAAAACGTGATAAAATAATTTGTTTGCATAAGTGGTATTTGAGTTTATTGTTATCCGATACTTTTGAGTTTATGAAAGTTCTACAGGTCTGTCGAGTTGGCTGACCAATGTGTATGTTAATAATGGTAATTTCTTTGGTTTAGAGCAACTTGGATATCAAAATTATACCAGTCTGGTTGTGAATTTTGATTGACCCGTTTGGTTTTAAAGGGTGCATGCATGGTTAGAGTGGATAAACATGTGCCACTCTATTTGGAAAAAAAATATCATTATAACTTAATTGAGAGAACTAAAAAAATGCTTTTTTTGTCCGACAAAGATTGTAGAAACGATTCTTCATCAAATAGACATACAACACTGCATTGATCTTTCTTTTTTTAAATCGAAGGCTATTTTGAATAAACATATGTTGCCGATGAATTCCAAGCAAACATTTACAAAAGGACGAATTAATTAATGAATGGACTTCTAGTTAATACACAAATCTAACACAATTGTAATCGTGAATAATTTCTAGACTTTATATGGCATGTCATTTATTCGGTGTTCAAGTTGGTAACCTCAATAACTCATCGTTTGGTAAGAAGAAACAAATCGAGTCTCGTTTTTACCTGAAAAAATAGATAACAATTCCAGTATTTACCGCTGAGGCAACTAATTAATACCAGACGACAACTTTAGAACAAGAAGAAGTATTTTATTGGTATTCTTAATATCATTAGAGCTCTTAGTATGAGTTTGGCGCTTGCGGGTAATGCCTACACAACCAATATCGGACACAGCATATATCCAGTAATGCAGAGAATGGTATTTAATAACGTTATACTTAAATAGTATTTGCGAAATCGGGTGAAATTGAGTAAATTGTGGTTTCTAGTTATGCTAAACCTGACACTGGTTTCGCCAAATTATTTAAGTGTATGCTTATCTACTTAAAAACCTAAATTTAAGTTTTTCTTCTAAGTTTTTCTTACGTTAGGAAAACGTGTTTCGCGAAACCAATTCCATTAAGTAAAAGCCGAACTTTAAGTAAAATAATGAAGGTTCTATATCATTTTAGGAGGTGACATACCACTAATCAATTAGGTGGTGACTTACCACTAATCAATCAGCAGGTGACTTACCACTAATCAATTATGTGGTGACTTACCACTAATCAATCAGCAAACAAGAGGCCACGTATCGCTCTTCTTGCTGTATGGAGTTTGGGTCTGCGGGGGCTGCAGAGGATGGTAAGGTGTCAGATATGGCGGTATTAATTTATTTTATTTGTCAACGCTTTCTTCAATGACCAAGATAACTAGATAAAATAAACTATAAAACTATAAACTAGAGCAAAGTCTATGGTGGGGTTGTGTGTGTGTGTGTGTGGGGGGGGGGGGGGGGGGGGGGGGGGGGGGGGGATAAAATAAAAGATATATGATTTTTCAATTTGTAACAATTAGTTACTGTTGCCCTTATGACAAAACGTTTTGCCCTGCATTCAGCAAAATGTCAGTTGAACATATAAATTACTGCAAGTTCCCCAAGTTGTACCCCTTTAGCGAAGCCTCTATACAAGAAGGACTCAACACGTTTTTATATATGTTCATTTAGGGAACATATATAAAAACGTGTTTTGTCCTTCTTAAATTGTACCAAATTATAAACAAGACATGCAATGTGTTGTGTTTTTTACCCGATTACACTCTAAGGGACCTCAGCGGATGAAACCAAAATACCAAAACTTATTGCACATCTACACATTTTAACTAAGAAATACACCACACATGAACTTGAAATCTTGACTGGTATAGAAAAAGTTAGCGTCACAAATCCTCTACTCCGTAATAGTAATTTACTGCAAGTTCCAGAAGTTGTAACCCGAAAGAAGGACCCTTCTTTATCGTGATATTTAACTGGTTCTGTAAAAACATGCATGGCCTTTATTTATACTGATTGAAGAATAGATAATTTCCCAGTCGTTATTCAATTAAGTTTAATCTTTTTAAGTAGATACTTAATTTAAGTTGGTGAAACACATTTATCATAATACACTATTGTAATACAT
>JAWPHD010018738.1:0-38588 GCA_037043455.1 Cyrtodaria siliqua
CAAACTTGCATAGATTATTAATACCAATGAAGTCTTGGACAAGTTCGAAAACCAGCTAAATTGGTTCAGTAACACCGGAGTTATGGCCCTTGCTTTTTCTGAAAAATGCCGTTTTCTGCCTTGTGAACACTAGCACCTTCATTTATTATTTGATCTTTACCAAACATGCACAGATTGTTAATATCAATAAAAGCTAAGACAAGTTGGAATACCAGCCAAATTTGTCCATGAGCTTCCTTATAGCATTATCTTAAGGGCTGCTTAAGTAATTTTGGTGCCTATAACCCCTGCGCTCCCATGGAAACCAAATTCTGATAGCCCTTAAAATGTGTCTGTTTCACAGAAAATTTTGCGTGTAAGCTGTGTTTACAAGTCTATATCACTTACATTTCTTGTCCTAGCTGAACTAAATTTGGGAATTGGTTTCCTTATAGTATGTTGTAAAGGGTTGCGTAAGCAATTTTGTCTTCTGCAAATTCTGGGCTCCCATGGAACCCAAATTGTGATGGCCCATAAAATGTACAATAAAGGCAGATCTAGGTTTGCCTGTAATCATGTATATATGTATATATCTATAATTTTGGTTTGAGACTCTTATAGCATTATGCATCTTATTCATACTTCACCCACATGGGCTCTTACATAGCTTCTTACACATATATTTTGCTCCCCACCCCCACACCACACACACACACCCCGCCTCTCCTCAACTCAAAACTTTTTTTTATTTATTTATTTTAACATATTTCTGTGTTGTTTTGGTCAATTCTTACACATAGCTTCTTAGCTATAGCTATGTCCTGTAAGAGGAAATTAGTAACAGACTGAAATTTATTTTCAATATATGTTGGTACAATTGGTATTGTTAATACAATGTCCACTGTTCAAATAAATATTACGAGCAAATGAAAACTACCCGGTATTTAATACTTTCAGAAACTACCTTATTTAATAATTAAAATCTAGAAGGCGTAAAACATATTAATTTAGTTTACTTCCGTCATTATTATTGTTTTATTTATTGTGCGCAAATATCATGTTGTATTAATATTTAGGGATACAAAAAAGTAAACCAGATATTATTTTACCACATTGCAACGAAGCATGATAACGTTGTTTTCATATAGGAATCGGTAAAAGTTAAATTACATAAAACTTCATAAGAATTAGGGTTTTCCAAAGTTAAGTTAATACGTTTGTTTTATTTTTTTAAAGAAGTAATGAATGAAATAGTATATAAGTATCTTTCAATTACGAAAATATTTGCTGATTTGCAAAATATTAAATTTCAGGTTTGGAACAATCTTGATCTTTTTAGCTCTACTGGCCAAAGGCCAGCAGAGCTTATGGGAGGCCGAGTTGTCTGTCGTCCGTCCGGCGTCGGCGTTAACTTTTGTCTCGTTAAGACGATAGGGCCTTCATTTTTAATTCGATCTTTACCAACCTTTAACAGGTTGTTAATATCAATGAAAGCTCGGATGAGTTCGAAAACCAGCCAAATCGGACAAATAACAGCGGAGTTATGGCCCTTGATTTAGTTAAAAATGCTATATTGCTATATTTTGCCTGGTTAAGACGATAGGGCCTTCATTTTTCATCCTATCTTTACCAAGCTTTACCACATTGTTAATATCAATGAAAGCTTGGACAAGTTCGAAAACCAGCCAGATCAGACCAGTAACAGCAGAGTTATGGTCCTTGATTTAGTTAAAAATGCTATATTGCTATATTTTGCCTCGTTTAGACGATAGGGCCTTCGTTTTTCATCCTATCTTTACCAAACTTTACCACTTTGTTAATATCAATGAAAGCTCGAACAAGTTTGAAAACCAGCCATATCGGACTAGTAACAGCGGAGTTATGGCCCTTGATTTAGTTAAAAATGCTATATTTTGCCTAGTTAAGACGATAGGGGCTTCATTGTTCATCTGATCTTTACCAATCTTTATCAGATTGTTAATATCAATAAAAGCTCGGACTAGTTCGAAAACCAGCCATATCGGATTATTAAAAGCGGAGTTATGGCCCTTGATTTAGTTAAAAATGCTATATTTTGCCTCATTAAGACGATAGGGGCTTCATTGTTCATCAGATCTTTACCGAACTTTATCAGATTGTGAATGCCGTTGAAAGCTCAAACATGTTCGTAAACCAGCCATCATATTGGACCAGTAACAGCAGAGTTATGGCCCTTGATTTAGTTAAAAATGCTATATTTTGCCTCGTTAAGATGATAGGGGCTTCATTGTTCATCCGATCTTTTCCAAACTTGATCAGATTGTTAATATCAATAAATGCTAGGTCAAGTTCGAAAACCATTCATATCGGACCAGTAACAGCAGAGTTATGGCCCTTGATTTAGTTAAAAATGCTATATTTTGCCTCGTTAAGATGATAGGGCCTTCATTTTTCATCCGATCTTTACCAAACTTTATCAGATTGTTAATGTCTATGAAAGCTTGATCAAGTTCGAAAACCAGCCAGATCGAACCATAAAGAGCGGAGTTATGGTCCTTGATTTAGTTAAAAATGCTATATTGTTATATTTTGCCTCGTCATTCGATTGCATCTGATCTTTGCCAAACTTTAGCAGATTTTATGACTTTTTTAGCTCTACTGGCCGAAGGCCAGCAGATTCGGCCAGCAGAGCTTATGGGATGCTGAGTTGTCCGTCGTCCGTCCGTCGTTAACTTTTGTCTCGTTAAGACGATAGGGCCTTCATTTTTCATCCGATCTTTACCAAACTTTAACAGGTTGTTAATATCAATATAAGCTCGAATAAGTTCCAAAAACCAGCCAGATCGGACCAGTAACAGCAGAGTTATGGCCCTTGATTTAGTTCAAAATGCTATATTGGTATATTTTGCCTCGTTAAGACGATAGGGCCTTTATTTTTGATCCTATCTTTACCAAACTTTACCACATTGTTAATATCAATGAAAGCACAGACAAGTTTGAAAACCAGCCATATCGGACTAGTAACAGCGGAGTTATGGCCCTTGCTTTAGTTAAAAATGCTATATTTTACCTCGTTAAGACGATACGGCCTTCATTTTTCATCCTATCTTTACCAAACTTTACCACATTGTTAATATCAATAAAAGCTCAAAAAAATTCGAAAACCAGCCAGATCGGACCAGTAACAGCGGAGTTATGGTTCTTGATTTAGTTAACAATGTTATATTTTGCCTCGTTAAGACGATAGGGCCTTCATTTTTGATCCTATCTTTACCAAACTTTACCCCATTGTTAATGTCATTTAAAGCTCGAACAAATTCGAAAACCAGCCATATCGGACTAGTAACAGCGGAGTTATGGCCCTTGTTTTAGTTAAAAATGCTATATTTTGCCTCGTTAAGACGATAGGGGCTTCATTGTTCACTCGATCTTGACCAAACTTTATCAGATTGTTAATATCAATGAAAGCTGGGACAAGTTCGAAAAACATTCATATAGGATCATATTGGACCAGTAACAGCGGAGTTATGGCCCTTGATTTAGTTAAAAATGCTATATTTTGCCTCGTTAAGACGATAGGGGCTTTATTGTTCATCCGATCTTTACCAAACTTTATCAGATTGTTAATGTCATTGAAAGCTCGAAAAAGTTCGAAAAACAGCCAGATAGGACCAGTAAAAGCGTAGTTATGGCCCTTCATTTAGTTAAAAATGCTATATTTTGCCTCGTTAAGACGATAGGGGCTTCATTATTCATCAGATCTTTACCAAACTTTATCAGATTGTTAATATCAATGAAAGCTCGGACAAATTCGAAAACCATTCATATCGGACAGTAACAGCGGAATTATGGCCCTTCATTTAGTTCAAAATGCTATATTTTGCCTCGTTAATACGGTAGGGCCTTCATTTTTCATCTGATCTTTACCAAACTTTACCAGATTCTTTAGTTATGGCCCTTCATTTAGTTAAAAAGCTGTTTTTTGCCCGAAACTTTAAAAAAAACGTAAATGGAAGTCGCTCGCTTCATTGATGTTATTATAAGAGCCATGTTAGCCAGTAGAGCGTCCACAGGCCCTCTTGGGCCTCTTGTTTTATGTAATGTTTTTATTTTTTTTTTTTCCTTTTTTTATTTTTATTGATTCATTTATTTTTATTTATTTTTTTTTTTTATTTTTTTTTTATTTTTTATTTTTTTATTTATTTTCTTTTTTTTTTTTTAATTTTTAAATTTTATTTTGTTTAAAAAAATTTTTTTTTTTTTTTTTTTTTTAACTCTATGTTGGACCAGTCGGACCAGAAACAGAGGAGTTATGGCTCTTGATTTAGTTAAACATGTTATATTTTGCCTCGTTAATACGGTAGGGCCTTCATTTTTCATCTGATCTTTACCAAACTTTACCAGATTCTTTAGTTATGGCCCTTGATTTAGTTAAAAAGCTGTTTTTTGCCGAAACTTTCAGAAAAACGTAATTGTCAGTCACTCGCTTCATTGATGTTATAAGAGCCGTGTTAGCCAGTAGAGCGTCCACAGGCCCTCTTGGGCCTCTTGTTTATTTAAATTCACGGCGTCCGGTCAATTTCTCTCCTTTATAAGATCAATTAAATGCGTGCCTTTTGTGACTACTTTTTGTCGTTCGTATGTGTTTTAAAGGAATGAATTCTCAGTTCATACTATCGGCGTTTTTATTTATCTTAAAGGGTCACACAACAATCTTGAATAAGATTAAAAATCAATAATATGCAAAATTAAATTCCTTAATACTAGTATTATTATTAGTATTACTGCTTGAACAAATGTAATGTATGCAGTAAACCTAGCTCGAAACCCTGAGTTTTTTTTTAAAAAGTAAAGTTCGCCTTGTATCCCTTTAACCCATTATTCACGATTTATGTCCAACCGTTGTTGTTTTTTTGCAGTCAAGAAACACAAGAAAATTGTATTTAATATTAAACCACTAGCATATGTTTCACAATATCGGTTATACTAGTTATGTACACCGTTACTATGAAAAAGAACACATCAATATTTAACAGCATTATTAAAATGTATTACACTCCGTGCAATTTTATTTCATGAACATTTGAATCAGATTGATTCACATTAGAGGGACACTCCGGATATATTCAGGGCATTCTTGATTATCTCTAAAACTCGCTGCTATTCCATCAGTCTGGCAGTTATCCTCTGAAACACCTTTATTACCTTTAATTTAAACATCGTTATGTGGTCCCGTCTTAATTCCATTGAGCGATGGAAAACGTTATATATTAGCAGGATTGTATAATGGATATTTCCATTAATAAAAACCCATTAAAAACCCTTTTTGCTGAAACTTGTTTAAAATTACCTATTGATAACTTTCACATCTGGTTCACTTCCGGAAGGTCGACATATTCAGTATGTGAAATTCAAGGGGATTTCTCGGACTTCATCCTCAATATATATATGAAAAATAAACATATTATACCACATTTTAAATTAAAAGTATATATGGTGGTGTTTAAAAATCAGGCAGTAACTAAAGAAGATACATAGCTGTACACAAAAAAAGAAAGCTTTTAAAATAATTATCTCTACAAATTAGTATTATAAACAGCTAAATTCAATTTTCTGGACAGATTTTAGTGCATATGCCTATTGAATATGAAACTGAAACAAATCATGGTGGGTTTTATTAGCTCTACTGATCAGAGATCAGCAGAGCTTATGCCGTGGTGCGGAGTCCGTCGTCCGTCCGTCCGTCCGTCTGTCCGTCCGTCTGTCTGTCCGTTAACTTTTATTTGTAGCGACAACTCCTCTGAAACTACTGGATGGATATTCATGAAACTTTACAGAAATGTTGCCCATAAAGTCTAGTTGATCCTTAGCAAAAATTCATGTTGATGAGAAATCCAAGATGGCCGCCAAAAGCTAAAAATAGAGTTTTAAAATACAAGTTTGTAGCGACTACTTCTTGAAAACTATAAGTGATATTGATATGGGACTTTTTCTAAAATGATCAGCATGACATGATGTTAATCCTTGTCAAAAATCGTTTTGATTCAACGTTAAACATGGCTGCCAGCGGCCATCTTTGTTTACATAGAGTTATATAGTAAAAACTTGTAGCAACTACTCCTCTGAAACTACTTGACGGATTGTCAAGAAACTTTACAGGAATGTTGCTCTTGATGTCTAGTTGATCCTAGAAAACTTTCAGGTCGGCCGGAAATTCAAGATGGCCGCCACAGCTAAAAATAGATTTAAAATAAATAAGTTTTGTAGCGACTACTTCTTCAAAACTATAAGAGATATTGATATGGGACTTTTTCTAAAATGATCAGTATGACATGATGTTGGTCCTTGTCGAAAATCGTTTTGATTTGACGTTAAACATGGCTACCAGCGGCCATCTTTGTTTACATAGAGTTATATAATGAAAACTTGTAGCGACTACTCCTCTGAAACAACTTGACGGATTTTCATGAAACTTCACAGGAATGTTGCTCTTAATGTCTTATTGATCCTAGCAAAATTTCAGGTCGGCCGGAAATTCAAGATGGCCGCCAAGGTTAAAAATAGATTTTCAATAAACAAATCTGTAGCGACTACTTCCTGAAATCAAAATCAATCAGTAGAGCTTCAAGGTCATTGACCTCTTGTTAAAAGATAAGTTTGTAGCGACTACTTCTTGAAAACTATAAGTGATATTCATATGGGACTTTTTCTAAAATGATCAGCATGACATGACGTTGATCCTAGTTGAACATTATTTTGATTCGACGTTAAACATGGCTGCCAGGGGCCATTTTTGTTTACATAGAGTTATATAGTAAAAACTTGTAGTGACTACTCCTCTGAAACTACTTGACGGAATGTTCATGAAACTTCACAGGAATGTTGCACTTGATGTCTAGTTGATCCTAGAAACATTTCAGGCTGGCCGGAAATTCAAGATGGCCGCCACGGCTAGAAATTATTTTTCAAAATACAAGTTTGTCGCGCCTACTTCTTGAAAACTATAATTGATATTGATATGCGTCTTTTCCTAAAAAGATCAGTATGACATGATGTTGATCCTTGTCGAAAATTATTTTGATTCGACGTTAAACATGGCTGCCGGCGGCCATCTTTGTTTACATAGAGTTATATAATGAAAAAACTTGTAGCGACTACTACTCCTCTGAACTACTTGATGGATTTTCCTGAAACTTCCTGAAACTTCTTGAAAACTATAAGTGATATTGATATGGGACTTTTTCTAAAATGATCAGCATGGCATGATGTTGGTCCTTGTCAAAAATCGTTTTCATTCGACGTTAAACATGGCTGCCAGCGGCCATCTTTGTTTACATAGAGTTATATAGTAAAAAGTTGTAGCGACTACTTCTCTGAAACTACTTGGCGGATGTTCATGAAACCTCACAGGAATGTTGCTCTTAATGTCTAATTGATCCTAGCAAAATTTCAGATCGGCCAGAAATTCAAGATGGCTGCCACAGCTAAAAATAGATTTTTAAAAAATAAGTTTGTAGCGACTACTTCTTGAAAACTATAAAAGATATTGATATGGGACTTTTTCTAAAATGATCAGCATGACATGGTGGTTATCCGAGTCGAACATTATTTTGATTCGACGTTAAATATGGCTGCCAGTGGCCATCTTTGTTTACATAGAGTTATATAATGAAAATTTGTAGCGATTACTCCTCTGAAACTACTTGACGGATTTTCATGAAACTTTACAGGATTGTTGCTCTTGACGTCTTATTGATCCTAGCAAAATTTCAGGTCGACCGGAAATTCAAGATGGCTGCCATGGCTAAAAATAGATTTTCAAAATACAAGTTTGTAGCGACTACTTCTTGAAATCTATAAGTGATATTGATATGGGACTTTTTCTAAAATGATCAGCATGACATGATGTTGATTCTTGTCAAAAGTCAAAAATCTTCTTGATTTGACGTTAAACATGGCTGCCAGCGGGCCATCTTTGTTTACATAGTTATATAATGAAAAACTTGTAGCGACTTCTCCTTTGAAACTACTTGACGGATTTTCATGAAACTTCACAGGAATGCTGATCTAGCTATCAAAAACATATCAATAGAGCTTCAAGGTCATTGACCTATTGTTAGTATTAAAATGTTTACAAACTTTCATTTAAGCATCATTTATCTTTATATTTTTAGCTCGACTATTCGAAGAATAAGAGAGCTTATGTAATCACCCCGGGGTCGGCGTCCCTCATCAAGGTTTGCGTGTAAGCTGTGTTTACAAGTCTATATCTCTTACATTTCTTATCCTAGCACAACCAAATTTGGACATGGGCTTCCTTATAGCATTATCTTAAGGGCTGCATAAGCAATTTTGGTTCTTGTAACCCATGGGCTCCCATGGAACCCAAATTATGATAGCCCATAAAATGTGTCCCATTTCACATCAAATTCTACGTGTAAGCTGTGTTTACAAGGATACATCTCTTACAATTCTTACCCTAGCACAACCAGATTTGGCCATTAGCTTCCTTATAGCATTATCTTAAGGGCTGCTTAAGTAATTTTGATTCCCGTAACCCCTGGGCTCCCATGAAACCCAAATTCAGATAGCCCTTAAAATGTGTCTGTTTCACATCAAATTTTGCATGTAAGCTGTGTTTACAGGTCTATATCTCTTACATTTCTTGTCCTAGCTCAACTAAATTTTGGAATTGGTTTCCTTATAGTATGTTGTAAATGGTTGGATCAGTAATTTTGTCTTCTGCAAATTTTAGGCTCCCATTGAACCCAAATTGTGATGGCCCATAAAATGTGCAATAATGGCAGATCTAGGTTTGCATGTAAGCATGTATATATCTATGATTTTGGTTTGGGATTTCTTATAGCATTATGCATCTTAAATTCATACTTCACCCATATTGGGGCATGGGCTCTCTCCTCCCCGCCCCCACTGCCAACCCCTCCATACTTTTTTTTTTTTTTTTTTTTTTTAGTACATATTTCTGTGTTGTTTTTAGATGGCCAAGGGCCCAGCAGAGCTTATGGGATGGTGTGTTGTCTGTCTTCCGTCGTCCGTCCGTCCGTCGTCCGTTAACTTTTCTTCAAACGACTTCTCCTCAGAAACCGCTTGGCTAATTTTGACCAAACTTCACATGGATGATCCTTAGATGAATGCTTTTTAGATTTGTTAAAATTAGGTCAGCGCTATATCCAAGATGGCTGTCATTACCATATATGGTCAAAACCTTAAAAAATCTTCTTCTCCAGAACCGCTGGACAGATTTCAACAGTTCTTCTTTTAAAATGATCGCCAACGCCTAGACTATCAAGTTTGTTCAAATCAAGTCCCCGGGGTCAAAAATGGCCGTGCTCCGGGGGTCCAAGTTTTGTATATTGAGGTTTTGCATGTTTTTCATATAGACATATAGGAAAAAACTTTAAAAAATCTTCTTCTCTGAAACCACAAGGCACAGCTCTCATGTATTACATGTAGCATCAGCTTATGGTCCTCTACTAAGTTTGTTCAAATGGTGACCCTGGGGTCAAATTTGTCCCTGCCCCGGGGGTCACAGTTTTACATAGACTTATATTGATTTTTTTTTAACAAATCTTCTTCTCGGAAACTACAACAGCCAGAGGTTTGATATTTTGCATTTAATATAAGGTTATGGTCCTTTACCAAGTTTGTTCAAATGGTGACCATTTGGCCCGCCCCAAGGGTCACATGTTTTACATAGACATGTATAGGGAAAAACTTAAAAAATCTTCTTCTCTGAAACTGCAAGAGCCAGAGGTTTAATATTTTGCATTTGCTATAAGCTTGTGGTCGGTCCTCTACCAAGTTTGTTCAAATGGTGACCCAGGGGTCACATTTGGCCCCACTCCGGGGGTCACAGTTTTACATAAGCTTGTATAGGGAAAAACTGAAAAAAATCTTCTTCTCTGGAACCACATGGCACAGAGCTCTCATGTATTACATGTAGCATCAGCTTATGGTCCTCTACTAAGTTTGTTCAAATGGTGACCCTGGGGTCAAATTTGTCCCCGCCCCGAGGGTCACAGTTTTACATAGACATATATAGGATTTTTTTTTTTTAAATCTACTCGGAAACTGCAAGAGCCAGAGGTTTGATATTTTACATTTATTATACGCTTATGGTCCTTTCCCAAGTTTGTTCAAATGGTGACCCTGGGGTCAAATTTGTCCCCGCCCCGAGGGTCACAGTTTTACATAGACATATATAGGATTATTTTTTTTAAAATCTTCTCGGAAACTGCAAGAGCCAGAGGTTTGATATTTTACATTTATTATACGCTTATGGTCCTTTCCCAAGTTTATTCAAATGGTGACCCTGGGGTCACATTTGGCCACACCCCAAGGGTCACATGTTTTACATAGACATGTATAGGGAAAAACTTAAAAAATCTTCTTCTATGAAACTGCAAGAGCCAGAGGTTTAATATTTTGCTGTTGCTATAAGCTTATGGTCCTTTACCAATTTTGTTCAAATGGTGACCCTGGGGTCACATCTGGCCCCGCCTGACAGTTTTGTCAATGAACGCTCGGTCAAGTTCGAAAACCAGCCAGATCAGACCAGTAACAGCGGAGTTATGACCCTTGATTTTGTTAAAAATGCTAATATTTGCCTTGTCATACGATAGGGCCTTCATTTTCCAAACTTTACCAGCTTTTCTGACTTTCTTTTTTTATATAATATTTTAATCTATTAGCTCTACTGATCAGAGCGTGGTGTGGCGTCCGTCGTCCGTCTGTCCGTCTGTCCGTAAACTTTTATTTGTAGCGTCTACTTCTCTGAAACTACTTGATGGATATTCATGAAACTTTACAGAAATGTTGCCCATGAAGTCTAGTTGATCCTAGCAAAAATTCATGTTGATGTGAAATCCAAGATGGCCGCCAAAGCTAAAAATAGATTTTTAGAATACAAGTTTGTAGCGACTACTTCTTGAAAACTATAAGTGATATTGATATGGGACTTTTTCTAAAATGATCAGCATGACATGATGTTGATCTTTGTTAAAAATCGTTTTGATTCGACGTTAAACATGGCTGCCAGCGGCTATCTTTGTTTACATAGAGTTATATAGTAAAAACTTGTAGCGACTCCTCCTCTGAAACTACTTGGCGGATTTTCATGAAACTTTACAGGAATGTTGCTCTTGATGTCTAATTGATCCTAGCAAAAATTCAGGTCGGCCAGAAATTTAGGATGGCCACCACAGCTAAAAATAGATTTTAAAAAATAAGTTTGTAGCGACTACTTCTTGAAAACTGTAAGTGATATTGATATGGGACTTTTTCTAAAATGATCAGCATGACATGATGTTGATCCTAGTCGAACAATATTTTGATTCAACGTTAAACATGGCTGCCAGTGGCCATCTTTGTTTACATAGAGTTATATAGTACAAACTTGTAGCGACTACTCCTCTGAAACTACTTGACGGATGCTCATGAAACTTCACAGGAATGTTGCTCTTGATGTCTAGTTGATCCTAGAAAAATTTCAGGCTGACCGGAAATTCAAAATGGCCGCCACGGCTAAAAATAGTTTTAAAATAAATAAATTTGTAGCGACTACTACTTTTTCTAAAATGATCAGTATGACATGATGTTGATCCTTGTCAAAAATTATTTGACTTTAAACATGGCCGCCAGCGGCCATCTTTGTTTACATAGAGTTATATAATGAAAACTTGTAGCGACTACTGCTATGAAACTACTTGATGGATTTTCATGAAACTTCACAGGAATGTTGACCTAGCTATCAATATCTATCAGTAGAGCTTCAAGGTCATTGACCTCTTGTTTAATTTTAATTTTTTAATTTTTAGCTCTACTGATCAGAGATCAGCAGAGCTTATGCCGTGGTGCGGCGTCCGTCGTCCGTCTGTCCGTCCGTCTGTCTGTCTGTCCGTATTTTTTTTTTTGTAGCGACTTCTCCTCTGAAACTACTGAATGGATTTTCATGAAACTTTAGAGAAATGTTGCCCATGAAGTCTTGTTGATCCTAGCAAAAATTCATGTTGATGTGAAATCCAAGATGGTCGCCAGATCTAAAAATAGGTTTTTAAAAAACAAGTTTATAGCGACTACTTCTTGAAAACTATAAGTGATATTGATATAGGACTTTTTCTAAAATGATCAGCATGACATGATGTTGGTCCTTGTTGAAAATCGTTTTGATTCAACGTTAAACATGGCTGCCAGAGGCCATCTTTGTTTACATACAGTTATATAGTAAAAACTTGTAGCGACTACTCCTTTGAAACTACTTGACAGATTTTCATGAAACTTTACAGGAATATTGCTCTTAATGTCTTATTGATCCTAGCAAAATTTCAGATCGGCCAGAAATTCAAGATGGCCGCCACAGCTAAAAATAGATTTTTAAAAAATAAGTTTTATAACGACTACGTCTTGAAAACTATAAGTGATATTGATATGGGACTTTTTGTAAAATGATCAGCATGACATGATGGTTATAAGAGTCAAACATTATTTTGATTCGACGTTAAACATGGCTGCCAGTGGCCATCTTTGTTTACATAGAGTTATATAATGAAAACTTGTAGCGACTACTCCTCTGAAACTACTTGACGGATTTTCATGAAACTTCACAGGAATGTTGCTCTTGATGTCTAATTGATCCTTGCAAAATTTCAGGTCGCCCAGAAATTCAAGATGGCTGCCATGGCTAAAAATAGATTTTCAAAATACAAGTTTGTAGCGACTACTACTTGAAAACTATAAGTGATATTGATATTGGACTTTTTGTAAAATGATCAGCATGACATGATGTTGGTCCTTGTCAAAAATTGTTTTGATTCAACGTTAAACATAGCCATCTTTGTTTACATAGAGTTATATAGTAAAAACTTGTAGCGACTAATCCTTTGAAACTACTTGGCAGATTTTCATGAAACTTTACAGGAATGTTGCTCTTAATGTTTAATTGATCCTAGCAAAATTTCAGATTGGCAACAAATTCAAGATGGCCGCCACAGCTAAAACTAGATTTTTAAAAAAAGAAGTTTGTAGCGACTACGTCTTGAAAACTATAAGTGATATTGATATGGGACTTTTTGTAAAATGATCAGCATGACATGATGGTTATCAGAGTCAAACATTATTTTGATTCGACGTTAAACATGGCTGTCAGCGGCCATCTTTGTTTACATAGAGTTATATAATGAAAACTTGTAGCGACTATTCCTGTGAAACTACTTGACGGATTTTCATGAAACTTCACAGGAATGTTGCTCTTGATGTCTAATTGATCCTAGCAAAATTTCAGGTCGGCCGGAAATTGAAGATGGCCGCCACGGCTAAAAATAAATTTTCAAAAAACAAGTCTGTAGCGACTATTTCCTGAAATCAAAATCAATCAGTAGAGCTTCAAGGTCATTGACCTCTTGTTAATTTTTTTTTGAATTTATTTTAATTTTTAGCTCTACTGGCCAAGGGCCAGCAGAGCTTATGGGATGGTGTGTTGTCCGTCTTCCGTCGTCCGTCGTCCGTCCGTTAACTTTTCTTCAAACAACTTCTCCTCAGAAACTGCTTGGCTAATTTTGACCAAACTTCACATGGATGATCATTAGATGAATGCTTTTTAGATTTGTTAAAATTAGGTCAGTGCTACATCCAAGATGGCTGCCATTACCATATATGGTCGAAACCTTAAAAAATCTTCTTCTCCAGAACCTCTGGACAGATTTCAACAGTTTTTCTTTTAAAATGATCCCCAACGCCTAGACTATCAAGTTTGTTCAAATAAAGTCCCCGGGGTCAAAAATGGGCGTGCCCCGGGGGTCCAAAGTTTGTATATTGAGGTTTTGCATGTTTTTCATATAGACATATAGGAAAAAACTTTAAAAAATCTTCTGCTCTGAAACCACAAGGCACAGAGCTCTCATGTATTACATGTAGCATCAGCTTATGGTCCTCTGCTAAGTTTGTTCAAATGGTGACCCTTGGGTCAAATTTGTCCCCGCCCCGGGGGTCACAATTTTACATAGACTTATATAGGATTTTTAAAAAAAATAATCTTCTTCTCAGAAACTACAACAGCCGGAGGTTTGATATTTTGCATTTACTATAAGCTTATGGTCCTTTACCAAGTTTGTTCAAATGGTGACCCTCGGGTCACATTTGGCCCCGCCCCAAGGGTCACATGTTTTACATAGACATGTATAGGGAAAAACTTGAAAAATCTTCTTCTCTGAAACTGCAAGAGCCAGTGGGTTAATATTTTGCATTTGCTATAAGCTTGTGGTCCTCTACCAAGTTTGTTCAAATGGTGACCCAGGGGTCACATTTGGCCCCACCCCGGGGGTCACAGTTTTACATAGGCTTGTATAGTCAAAAATGAAAAAAAATCTTCTTCTCTGGCACAGAGATCTCATGTATTACATGTAGCATCAGCTTATGGTCCTCTACTAAGTTTGTTCAAATGCTGACCCTGGGGTCAAATTTGTCCCTGCCCCAAGGGTCACAGTTTTACATAGACTTATATAGGATCTTTTTTTTTTAAAATCTTCTTCTCGGAAACTACAAGAGCCAGATGTTTGATATTAAACATTTATTATAAGCTTATGGTCCTTTACCAAGTTTGTTCAAATGGTGACCCTGGTGTCACATCTTGCCCCGCCCCAGGGTCACAGTTTTACATAAATGCTTGTATAGGGAAAAACTGAAAAAAATCTTCTTCTCTGGAACTGCAACAGCTTAAGGTTTAATATCTTGCATTTGCTATAAGCTTATGGTCCTTTACCAAGTTTGTTCAAATTGTGACCCCCGGGTCACATTTGACCCCGCCCCAAAGGGTCACATGTTTTACATAGACATGTATAGGGAAAAACTTAAAAAATCTTTTCTGAAACTGCAAGAGCCAGAGGTTTAATATTTTGCATTTGCTATAAGCTTATGGTCTTCTACCAAGTTTGTTCAAATGGTGGCCTATTGGTCATATTTGGCCCCACCCTGGGGGTCAGTTTTACTTAGGCTTGTATAGGCAAAAGCTGTTTATATTTTTTTTTTAGTTTTTAATTTGATTTTTTTTTTTTTTTTTTTTTCAATTGCAATTTTTTTTTTTTTTTTTTTTTTTTAATATTAATTGTTCCAATTTTGTTTAATTTTTTTTATTTTTTTTTATTTTTTTTATTTTTTATTTTTTTTATTTATTTTTTTATTGATTTATTTGTTTTTGTTTTTTTTGTTTTTTTTATTTTTTCATTATCTTTTTAATTACTTGACACTTACTTTAAAATTTCTTGTCGGCGCTACTCATCCTAAATGCCTTGTTGAATTTCGACGAAACTTGGCAGGAAGCATCGGTAAGATGTCTAGTTGTGCATATCACGCTTTTGTTCCAGTTCGCTGATTTTTGACGGAGTTATGGCCCTTTGACATTTTTATTTTAAATTTCTTGTCGGCGCTACTCCTTAAACGGCTTGTTGGATTTCTACGAAATTTGGCAGGAAGCTTCAGTATGATGTCTAGTTGTGCAAAGCACGGTATATCAATGAAATCCTGGACAATTTCGAAAACTAGCTAGATCTTGTTAGTAATAACAGAGTTATGGCCCTTGATTTGTTGAAAAATGCTATATTGTACTTTTCTTTGTTAAATCTATAGGAGAAGAAAGCTATATCTAGCTATATCTATCTAAATCTATAAGAGCTGTTTTAGCCAGTAGAGCGTCCACAGGCCCTCTTGGGCCTCTTGTTTTTTTTTTGAATTTTGAATTTTTAGCTCTTCTGGCCAAGGGCCAGCAGAGCTCATGGGATCGTGTGTTGTCTGTTCCATCGTCTGTCGTCCGTCGTCCTTTAACTTTTCTTCAAACGACTTCTCCTCAGAAACCGCTTGGCTAATTTTTACCAAACTTCACATGGATGATCCTTAGTTGAATGCTTTATAGATTTGTTAAAATTAGGTCAGCGCTACATCCAAGATGGCTGCCATTACTATATATGGTCGAAACCTTAAAAAACCTTCTTCTCCAGAACCTCTGAACAGATTCCAACAGTTTTTCTTTTAAAATGATCGCCAACGCCTAGACTATCAAGTTTGTTCAAATAAAGTCCCCGGGGTCAAAAATGGGCGTGCCCCGGGGGTCCAAAGTTTGTATATTGAGGTTTTGCATGTTTTTCATATAGACATAAGAGGAAAATACTTTAAAAAATCTTCTTCTCTGAAACCACAAGGCACAGAGCTCTCATGTATTACATGTAGCATCAGCTTATGGTCCTCTACTAAGTTTGTTCAAATGGTGACCCTAGGGTCAAATTTGTCCCTGCCCCGGGGGTCACAGTTTTACATAGACTTATATATTTTTTTTTTTTAAAAATTCTCTTCTTGGAAACTACAACAGCCAGAGGTTTGATATTTTGCATTTACTATAAGGTTATGGTCCTTTACCAAGTTTGTTCAAATGGTGACCATTTGGCCCACCCCAAGGGTCACATGTTTAACATAGACATGTATAGGGAAAAAATTAAAAAATCTTCTTCTCTGAAACTGCAAGAGCCAGAGGTTTAATATTTTGCATTTGCTATAAGCTTGTGGTCGGTCCTCTACCAAGTTTGTTCAAATGGTGACCCAGGGGTCACATTTGGCCCCACTCCGGGGGTCACAGTTTTACATAAGCTTGTATAGGGAAAAACTGAAAAAAATCTTCTTCTCTGGAACCACATGGCACAGAGCTCTCATGTATTACATGTAGCATCAGCTTATGGTCCTCTACTAAGTTTGTTCAAATGGTGACCCTGGGGTCAAATTTGTCCCCGCCCCGAGGGTCACAGTTTTACATAGACTTATATAGGATTTCTTTTTAAAAATCTTCTCGGAAACTGCAAGAGCCAGAGGTTTGATATTTTACATTTATTATACGCTTATGGTCCTTTCCCAAGTTTGTTCAAATGGTGACCCTGGGGTCACATTTGGCGCCACCCCAAGGGTCACATGTTTTACATAGACATGTATAGGGAAAAACTTAAAAAATCTTCTTCTATGAAACTGCAAGAGCCAGAGGTTTAATATTTTGCTGTTGCTATAAGCTTATGGTCCTTTACCAATTTTGTTCAAATGGTGACCCTGAGGTCACATCTGGCCCCGCCTGACAGTTTTGTCAATGAACGCTCGGTCAAGTTCGAAAACCAGCCAGATCGGACCAGTAACAGCGGAGTTATGACCCTTGATTTTGTTAAAAATGCTAATATTTGCCTTGTCATACGATAGGGCCTTCATTTTCCAAACTTTACCAGCTTTTCTGACTTTCTTTTTTAACTCTACTGATCAGAGAGATCAGTAGAGCTTATGCCGTGCTGCGGCGTCCGTCGTCCGTCTGTCCATCTGTCTGTCCGTCTGTCTGTCCGTAAACTTTTTTTGTAGCGTCAACTCCTCTGAAACTACTGAATGGATTTTCATGAAACTTTACAGAAATGTTGCCCATGAAGTCTAGTTGATCCTAGCAAAAATTCATGTTGATGTGAAATCCAAGATGGCCGCCAAATCTAAAAATAGGTTTTTAAAAAACAAGTTTGTAGCGACTACTTCTTGAAAACTATAAGTGATATTGATATGGGACTTTTTCTAAAATGATCAGCATGACATGATGTTGGTCCTTGTCAAAAATCGTTTTGATTCGACGTTAAACATGGCTGCCAGCGGCCATCTTTGTTTGCATAGAATTATATAATGAAAACTTGTAGCGACTACTCCTCTGAAACTACTTGACGGATTTTCATGAAACTTCACAGGAATGTTGCTTTTGATGTCTAATTGATCCTAGCAAAATTTAAGGTTGGCCGGAAATTCAAGATGGCCGCCACGAGTAAAAATAAATTTTCAAAATACAAGTTTGTAGCGACTTCTTCTTGAAAACTATAAGTGATATTGATATGGGACTTTTTCTAAAATGATCAGCATGACATGATGTTGGTCCTTGTCAAAAATTATTTTGATTCAACATTAAACATTGCTGCCAGTGGCCATCTTTGTTTACATAGAGTTATATAATAAAAACTTGTAGCGACTACTCCTTTGAAACTGCTTGGCGGATTTTCATGACACTTTACAGGAATGTTGCTCTTAATGTCTAATTGATCCTAGCAAAATTTCAGATCGGCCAGAAATTCAAGATGGCCACCACAGCTAAAAATAGATTTTTAAAAAAGAAGTTTGTAGCGACTACATCTTGAAAACTATAAGTGATATTGATATGGGACTTTTTGTAAAATGATCAGCGTGACATGATGGTTATCAGAGTCAAACATTATTTTGATTCGACGTTAAACATGGCTGCCAGTGGCCATCTTTGTTTACATAGAGTTATATAATGAAAACTTGTAGCGACTACTCCTCTGAAACTACTTGACGGATTTTCATGAAACTTCACAGGAATGTTGCTCTTGATGTCTAATTGATCCTAGCAAAATTTCAGGTCGGCCGGAAATTCAAGATGGCCGCCACGAGTAAAAATAAATTTTCAAAATACAAATTACCAGATTGTTTATATAAATGAAAGCTCGGAAATTTCTAAGACCAGCCAGATCGGACCGGTAAAGCGGAGTTATGGCCCTTGATTTAGTTAAAAATTCTATATTTTGCCTAGTTAATTCAATATGGCCTTCATCTTTCATCTGATCTTTACAAATCTTTACCTGATTGTTTATATCAATGACAGCTCAGACAGTTTCGAAAACCAGCCAGATCGGACCAGTAACAGATGAGTTATAGCCATTGATTTAGTTAAAAATGCTATATTTTGCCACGTTTAGATGATAGGGCCTTCATTTTTCATTCAATCTTTATGAAACTTTACGAGTGTTCATATCAATGAAAGCTCGGTCAAGTTTGAAAACCAGCCAGATCGGACCAGTAACAGTGGAGTTATGGCCCTTGATTTAGTTAAAAACCCTATATTTTGCCTCGTTAAGACGATAGGGCCTTCATCTTTCATCCGATCATTAAGAAACTTTACCAGATTGTTAATCCAGATTGGACCATTTACACTGGAGTCATTGTCCTTGATTTTCTGAAATATGCTATATCTTGGCCTCATTAAGACGAAAGGGCCTTCATTTGGCCGGATTTCATTGAAACTTTGCAGGGATGATCAGTACCAAGCCTAGTTGTACATAGTCGCCATGCCAGATTTCAATGAAACTTTGCAGGGATGATCAGCACCAAACCTAGTTGTGCATGTCATTGTCACGTTCTGGTTTACAGATATTTGGCAGAGTTATGGTCCTTTAAAGGATTTTGATACCACAATTGTTTTCCAGGCTAGTTCTCCTGAACCCCTGGCTGGATATAGACAAAACTTGACAAGGATGATCAGTATCAAGCCTAGTTGTGCATGTCATTGCCATATTTTGGTTGAATGATTTTTGGCAGAGTTGTGACCCTTTAAATGTTTTAATACACAAACTTTGTCCAGATTAGTCTCTTCTGAACTCTTTGCCAGATTTCAGCGAATCTTGGCAAGAATGATCAGTACTAAGCCTAGTTGCACCTGTCATTGCCATGTTCTGGTTGAATGATTTTTGAAGGACTTATGGCCCCTTATACATAAACTTTATCTTGAGCCAGTAGAGCGTCCACAGGCCCTCTTGGGCCTCTTGTTTTTTTTGATTGATTTGAATTTATTTTTTCTTGTCGGCGCTACTCCTTTTAAACGGCTTGTTGGATTTCTACAAAATTTGGCAGGAAACCTCAGTATGATGTCTAGTTGAGCAAAGCGCGGTATATCAATGAAATCTTGGACAATTTCGAAAACCAGCTAGATCTTGTTAGTAATAACAGAGTTATGGCCCTTGATTTGGTTGAAAAATGCTATATTATATTTTCCTTTGTTAAATCTATAGGAGAAGAGAGCTATATCTAGCTATATCTATCTAAATCTATAAGAGCTGTTTTAGCCAGTAGAGCGTCCACAGGCCCTCTTGGGCCTGTTGTTTATTTTAAAAAAAAAATGATTTTTTTTATATATATATATTATTTTTTTTTAGCTCTTTGTTGGTCCAGTCGGACCAATAACAGAAGTTATGGCTCTTGATTTAGTTAAAAATGCTATATTTTCCCTCGTTAATACGGTAGGGCCTTCATTTTTTAGCTCTACTGGCCAAGGGCCAGCAGAGCTTATGGGATGCTGTGTTGTCCGTCGTCTGTCTGTCTGTCTGTCGTCTGTCTGTCGTCTGTCGTCCGTTAACTTTTCTTCAAACGACTTCTTCTCAGAAACCGCTTGGCTAATTTTGACCAAACTTCACGTGGATTATCCTTAGTTGAATGCTTTTTAGATTTGTTAAAATTAGGTCAATGCTACATCCAAGATGGCTGCCATTACCATATATGGTCGAAACCTTAAAAAATCTTCTTCTCCAGAACCGCTGGACAGATTTCAACAGTTTTTCTTTTAAAATGATCGCCAACGCCTAGACTATCAAGTTTGTTCAAATAAAGTCCCCGGGGTCAAAAATGGCCGTGCCCCGGGGGTCCAAAATTTGTATATTGAGGTTTTGCATGTTTTTCATATAGACATATAGGAAAAAACTTTAAAAAATCTTCTTCTCTGAAACCACAAGGCACAGAGCTCTCATGTATTACATGTAGCATCAGCTTATGGTCCTCTACTAAGTTTGTTCAAATGGTGACCCTGGGGTCAAATTTGTCCCCGCCCCGGGGGTCACAGTTTTACATAGACTTCTTCTCGGAAACTACAAGAGCCAGAGGTTTGATATTTTGCATTTACTATAAGCTTATGGTCCTTTACCAAGTTTGTTCAAATGGTGATCCTCGGGTCACTTTTGGCCCCGCCCCAAGGGTCACATGTTTTACATAGACATGTATAGCCCTGTCCGGAAAGGTGTTATCGTTCTTGGATTTTTTACTTCCCTTTGCCGTACTCTCTAGAAATAGAAACCAATAAAGGACTACGCACCGTTTTCAACTACTTCCGGAGTGGTTTTCTCAAAATGGAAGATTTTACACCAACAAAGCGAATTTATTGTACCGTATGCTCCAATTATCGATGGAAAAAAGTAAATGGACGTACTGTTACGTTGCATAGGTTTCCCACGAATAAAAGAGTAAAAGGTGCCTGGATACGAAGAATAAAACTGGTGAAAAAGGGCTTCAAACACAACTACTCTCAACGCCTTTGTTCTGAGCACTTTGTAGGACTAGGAGGGCAGTTTGAGAAAGATGTGGTTCCATCGGTGTTTGGTGAAAGACGTTTTAACACAACTACGGTATGAATTTTGTTCATAAAGATCTATATGTTAATTAATCTCATTTTTTTTAAAAAGAGTATTCCTTTGTATATAAAACAATATGTAATTAAGCAAAAAACGGTGGGTGGGGTATTTTTTCTTCGTATTTAATTTCTTCAGTTTTAGTTTTTCCCAAAACTTTTTTAGTATTTAAAGTTTTTGATATATTAAAATGACTTCAATTTGATTATAAAAGAATCTCTTATTTTGAGGTTTGTTTTATATGCCATGTACCAAGAGTCATTTATTAGTTAAAACAATCACAATTATCGCTTACATGTGATGCTGTTTGCAAGATAAATAGATGTATGGCAGTTTGTCGAGATGCCTCGATGTTGAATATGCTTCGGTTTAAACTTGTTTATATAGAAATTAACTTAATTGTATACATTTTTTTCTCATTTCAGTTGGAAAACATCAGACCAACAGTCACTGAACACGACATGCCACAATTGGAGAAACCAGAACCTCGCGGAGAAGCAGTCAATCTCAAAAGTGGCTATTCTTCAGAGCAAACATCTGTTATGTTTCATGATTACATCGGTGCAGTAAAAGTTGAGGACATGACTAGTCATTTGAATAAAGACTGTCAGACAAACATAGAGAAGCTGTGTACCACAACATCTACGCAAACATTATATACAGACAAAGTTGACGCTTCAACTCAAACAGAATTAATCTTTGATGAAAATGAAACCTATATCGCCACAAAGTTATGTGACTGTAATAAACAATCTGAGTCAGCGCAAGTAAAAACATTCGAGAATGCAGGTACTCAGTGTAACAAACCAACGGTGACAATCGAAGACATTAATTCGGACGAGAAGTGTATGTTTTACACGGGAGTCCCAAACAGGAAAGTGTTTTACGCATTGTTTGACGAAATGGATGATGCTTCTGAAAAAACTAAAAGGACAACATCAAATTCAAGTTCTGGTACAGGGCGACCTAGAAGTCTGCGTTTAGTTGATGAATTTTTTATGGTTCTTATGAGATTAAGACTAGGGTTGTTGCTGGGAGATTTAGCAGACAGATTCTGTGTATCTAAATCAACTTGTGGCGTGATTTGTGAAAAATGGATAGAGTATTTATATTTAAAGCTTTCTTTTTTAACTGACTGGCCTAGCAGAGAACTTGTGAACAAATTTATGCCAAAAAAATTCAGTAGGAAATATCCTAACTGTCGTGTGATTATAGACTGTACCGAGTTCTTTACAGAGACACCACAATCGTTATCTAATAAGTCACTGATGTTTTCTAGCTACAAGTCCCATATGACTTATAAAGCGCTGTTAGGCATAAGTCCAGCTGGAATAATAACATTTGTGTCTGACTTGTGGTCTGGAAGCATCAGTGACAAACAAATCACAAAACAGTGTGGTATCTTAGAGTTATGTGAAAAAGGTGACGCTATTATGGCAGATAAGGGTTTTTTAATAACTGACTTGACTACACCTTTGGGGATAGATATGATCATACCTCCATTTAAAACACATAGATTTTCTCGGAGAGAGGTTGAGGAAACGCGTAGAATCGCAAACTTGCGCATTGACGTAGAAAGGGCAATGGAACGTGTGAAAAACTTTCGCATTCTAAATGGTGTGATACCAATAACAATGTCAAAAAGAGTGTCGAAGATATTGAAAATTTGTGTTAATATGTCAAATTTACAATTTCCTCTTGTTCAGGATGACCCATAATTTTAAATGTTTATTACATTTCATTTCAAAGCTTTATGTAGATGTCTATATATATATATATAAGGCCTCAATTAAAATATTGTTTGTTTGCCGCTTCCAATCTGACCCATTTAAAATTTAAAAAAATATTGAAAATTTGACATTTTTTTTTTACTATTTTCTTTGCGAAATGACATAAAATTCAATTTTTGTTTGAAAAAAAATAAATTAAGCTACCCACCGAATGGAAGTGACGAACAAATAATTTTTAATGTTGACCTGAATCATTGTGGTAATTTGGAAAAAACTTCAAGTTGGTTCAGCGAAAGTCAAGACTCATTTAAGTGCTTTGAGGGGCACCCGAGGTCTACACTGTCATAATATGAAATTAACCTAAATGTTATGATCACTCTTTAACATTAAAATAAGACAAACAACCTGGTTTTCATTTCATAGGGTTTACTTAGTTGTAATATGAAACAAAATTAAAATATATTTATAAATTATAGTGATGTTTTTTTTTGTATTTATTTGCATACGTTAATAATCAGTAACAAAGCTCAACAATACATGTTCAACACCTAATGGTTAATCCATTTAAATATCTAATAAGGCCTTACAATCAGTTTTAGCCTAACCTCTATTTCCTGGCTATCAACCATTATTAGAACAGTCCAACAATCTCTGTAGGCAACTGATCAGAAGTGGGAACCGCAATACAACATAATGTTAGCATGTCAGTATTTCATACTCGCTACCCAAGGATCAGTAAGCAATTTAGTTAACCTTGTCCGAGCTAGCCTTGTTTTTAAAATTAACAGACAAAACTAAAAAAAGTTTCTTGAAATTTAACTGTCATGTTAGGATCAATCCATGGTATATTTTAATTCTTAAAACTCAACTATGGGATTAAAGGAAACATTTATATGCTGATGAAATATGGGATCAATCAAACATACATTGATTATTTAGTTAACATTGAACCTTTCTGTACTTTTCTACAAAAATTTAATATTTTTTAATTATTATACAGACATTTCCCTCTTTGCAAACGGCAAGTGAAAAGTTCAGGAAGAACAAACTTCTGATAAAATGTTATTACTTTGACAAGACACTCTTGCCAAAATTGTTCATTGAAATTAATCCGTTCGATGTGTACATCCGACAATGTCCAAATCACAAAGTCGCACCATTGGGTGTTAGTTAGAGCCATCTGGGCTTGAATCTGGTAAAAGTAATTGTGATTGTGTTTCAGTTGAATTTTGTCTCCATTAAGTTTACAACAGAATTGAGGGTCTTTTGTAGCTTCTACAATTTTTGAAAACCGATATTTAAATGGGCATTTAACCTCTAAAACACCCTTTTGGTCATCGTCATTAACCAAACCATCTGGACTCGCTCCTAGAAATGGCATATCTTTTTGTACATATAGTCCTGTATCAGTAACCGATATCTTGTGACCACCTGCCTTTTTAACTAAAATATATTTCCTTCTAGCTGCTGGTTCGTGATCACGCCCCCATTTTACACTTGCGTTTGAGAAATTATTGTATCCCATAACAGTTTTTATTAAACTTTCAGGTTCATTCGAGTTTTTACACTTGCATATAGCACCAAAATTTGATGATGTAACTCGACCGAATCTAGCTTTTCGCCATAGCTTGTTTTTTATTTGTCCACGAGTAATTGTCTCGGTTAATTTACAATTGTCATCTGACAAACTCTGTTTTTTGCGGTAGGTTTCAAAAAAGTTACTACTTTCGTCACTGTCTAATTTAACGGAATCAGCATAATTAAACGTGATATCATGTATTTCTGGTAATTTTGGTTTCCGATCTTGAATCGTCACCGAATCGGGTCTTGTTAACAACCACGCAGCATGTGGTGCACATTGTCTTAACTTACTGGCAAAGTTTTCAACATTTACAGGTGTCACACTTAAAACGGGTTCTTTTAACGGTGTTTTTTCAAGTACTGGATTTTGAACGTCGTAAGTGCATTTGCACTTTTTAAATGTTATGTCCTGAGACTTTTTTGGGCTCAGTTTTTGTTTGCGCGGTTGATTCCATTTACACGTGTTCGATGTAGACGCGTGAAGACCTTCTTTCTTTTTTTCTGTTATGTCAATTAGCCCATGGAGTACTGCCGCTATATGGTTACAGGATTCCCCTTCACTGAAAAAGATAAAACAAATTTTAAATAGACTGATTAATGCTCACTGTCACAAGTAATATATAAGTCGAGCACATTGTGTAGTTTATCAATAAAATAAGATACACCCGATAGTGAAAATTATTAAATAACTTGAAAATAAATGACGTTATCGGTGTTTACATATGACGTCATTAAAATTACAACAAAAGCATGATGTCATGGTGTTATTTTAAAAACTTAATTTGTTATGTATTTTTTTGTTTCTTGAAAAACGCAATTTAAGATTTATTTCCAATAATATCGCATACAATAATTAAATAAAATATCAAAATGCAAGATAACCGACTACAGGTAAGATTATCTCGCTTTGGAAAACGCGGAAATATACTGGTTGGCTACCAGTAGTCGTCATTTTTAAAGAAAACAATAACCTTAATTAAACTTATTCATAAATAAACAGTTATCAGTAACTTGACAAGTGTGAATAATGTGATGTTGTTGTTTTTTAAATATAAAAAAGATCAAATATTATAAGCATTACGGTTAACATGTAGTTAGTGGTTTTGCTGCAGTCACTCGCAGTATTACAAAAAAGCAAATACATAATCATGTATTGCTTTAAGAAGCCGGCTTAGCGTAGTGGATAGCGCACTGGACTTCGAATCCGAAGGTCACGGTTTCGATTCCCGTCGCCGGAGTGTCCTTTCGCAAGACACTATTTCTTCAGCCCACGCTCTCTATGATGATTGACATTAATTGTCTCTCGTCTCCCACCTCTGATTCAAGTGGGAAGGTTATCAGTTACCTGTAGAGATGGTTTGCGTGCTCCAGTACTGGTTATTATCACAGGAACCGAGTGGATAGGCTAAAACTGATAACGTCTACGTTCCCGAAAGGGGTTTGACGTCAAAAGGAAAGAAAAAAAAATGTACATACCCAGCACTACATTCGCACCCAGCTGCATGGATATGTCCCGTAACTTTAGACATACTAATCCAGACTACATAATCTGGCTTCTTCTTTTTATCAAGGGTTGGCATGGACGGGATGACTTTGGCACGTACAAAACAGTGAGTGATTGATGGCTCGATTTCATGATATTGTACTGAATGTACATGTCTATCCTCATAGAACACTTTTGCTTTTAGTTGTCGTTTGGCATTGTTCTGTTCTTTGTCAATTGTCCGACCTTGACTTAACACTAAATAATTGTAAAGTTCTGTATTTGAGAAATCCGGTATTTTTTCACAATCGTCATTCCAACCGTGTTTAAGGGACGATGGTTGCGGTAATATTTCTCCTAATGGTGAAACAAATTTTTCTAGGTTCCTTCGTTTTTCGAAATTATCATCCTCCAATTTCAATTCACCTAACGGTCGTTTACGAAGAATATCTGCTCCTTTTGCGCGTTTAATCAACTCCGATTTAACTCCTGACACATATTGCCCATGGTCACGTAGATATAATTTTAACTCGCTTACATTCAACTTATCAAAATCCAAATCTTTACGCACCGCTGACTCATTCTCTTTTTTATCGTTCTAGAAAATGCACTCCGGAAGTAGTTTTATCTCAGACAATGCAAGGGACGTAATCGCGCTGCGGGCAGATAACACCTTTCTGGACAGGGCTATAGGGAAAAACTTAAAAAATCTTCTTCTCTGAAACTGCAAGAGCCAGAGGTTTAATATTTTGCATTTGCTATAAGCTTGTGGTCCTCTATCAAGTTTGTTCAAATGGTGACCCAGGGGTCACATTTGGCCCCTACCCGGGGGTCACAGTTTTACATAGGCTTGTATAGGGAAAAACTGAAAAAAATCTTCTTCTCTGGAACCACATGGCACAGAGCTCTCATGTAATACATGTAGCATCAGCTTATGGTCCTCTACTAAGTTTGTTCAAATGGTGACCCGGGGGTCAAATTTGTCCCCGCCCCGAGGGTCACAGTTTTACATAGACTTATATAGGATTTTTTTTTTAAAAATCTTCTTCTCGCCAACTACAAGAGTCAGAGGTTTGATATGTTACATTTATTATAAGCTTATGGTCCTTTACCAAGTTTGTTCAAATAGTGACAATAGTGACCCTGGGGTCACATTTGGTCCCGCCCCAAGGGTCACATGTTTTACATAGACATGTATAGGGAAAAACTTAAAAAATCTTCTTCTCTGAAACTGCAAGAGCCAGAGGTTTAATATTTTGCTGTTGCTATAAGCTTATGGTCCTTTACCTATTTTGTTCAAATGGGGACCCTGGGGTCACATCTGGCCCTGCCCTGGGGATTCACAGTTTTACATAAATGCTTGTAGAGGGAAAAACTGAAGAAAAAAAATCTTCTCTGGAACTGCAAGAGCCAGAGGTTTAATATTTTGCATTTGCTAAAAGCTTATGGTCCTTTACCAAGTTTGTTCAAATGGTGACCCTGGGGTCACATTTGGCCCCGCCCCAAGGGTCACATGTTTTACATAGACATGTATAGGGAAAAACTTAAAAAATCTTCTTCTCTGAAACTGCAAGAGCCAGAGGTTTAATATTTTGCTGTTGCTATAAGCTTATGGTCCTTTACCAATTTTGTTCAAATGGGGACCCTGGGGTCACATCTGGCCCCGCCCCGGGGGTCAAAGTTTTACATAAATGCTTGTATAGGGAAAAACTGAAAAAAATCTTCTCTGGAACTGCAAGAGCCAGAGGTTTAATATTTTGCATTTGCTGTAAGTTTATGGTCTTTTACCAAGTTTGTTCAAATGGTAACCCTCGGGTCACATGTTTTACATAGACATGTATAGAGATTTTTTTTTTTTATTTTTTTTTATTTTTTTTTTTTATTTTTTTTTAAATATTTTTTTTTTATTTTTTTTTTTTTTTGAAATATCTTCTCTTTTTTTGAAATGTTTTGCAATTTTATTTTTTATTTTGCAATTTTTTTTTGAATTTTTTTTTGAATTTTTTTTGAATTTTTTTTGAATTTTTTTGATTTTTTTTTAGCTCTATGTTCGACCAGTCGGACCAGTAACAGAGGTGTTCTTCTTGATTTAGTTAAACATGCTATATGTTGCCTCGTTGATACGGTTGGGCCTTCATTTTTCATCTGATCTTTACCAAACTTTACCAGATTCTTTAGTTATGGCCTTTGATTTAGTTAAAAAGCTATTTTTTGCCCGAAACTTTCAAAAAACGTAAATGGCAGTCACTCACTTCATTGATGTTATAAGAGCCATGTTAGCCAGTAGAGCGTCCACAGGCCCTCTTGGGCCTCTTGTCATCTTTACCAAACTTTACCAGATTCTTTAGTTATGGCTCTTGATTTAGTTAAAAAGCCCAAAACTTTAAAAAAAAAACGTAAATGGCAGTCTCTCGCTTCATTGATGTTATAAGAGCCATGTTAGCCAGTAGAGCGTCCACAGGCCCTCTTGGGCCTCTTGTTTTTTTTACATATTTCTGTCTTTTTTTGGTCAATTCTTATACATAGCTTCTTACACATGTTGCTCCCTCCCCACCCCCACCACAACCTGCTTCTCTCCCCGCGCCCCCCCCCCCCCTCCCCCACCCCACCCCACCCCCACCCCCACATACACACACACTCGAAACTTTTTTTTTGTTTTTAGCTCTAGCTTATGGGGTGGTGTGTTGTCCGTCTTCCGTCGTCCGTCCGTTAACTTTTCTTCAAACAACTTGTCCTCAGAAACCGTTCGGCTAATTTTGACCAAACTTCACATGGATGATCCTTAGATGTATGCTTCTTAGGTTTGTTAAAATTAGGTCAGCGCTACATCCAAGATGGCTGCCATTACCATATATGGTCGAAACCTTAAAAAATCTTCTTCTCCAGAACCGCTGGACAGATTTCGACAGTTTTTCTTTTAAAATGATCGCCAAGGCCTAAACTATCAAGAATTTTCAAATAAAGTTCCCGGGGTCAAAAATGGCCGTGCCCCGGGGGTCCAAAGTTTGTATATTGAGGTTTTGCATGTTTTTCATACAGATATATAGGAAAAAACTTCTTCTCTGAAACCACAAGGCACACAGAGCTCTCATGTATTACATGTAGCATCAGCTTATGGTCCTCTACTAAGTTTGTTCAAATGGTGACCCTGGGGTCAAATTTGTCCCCGCCCCGGGTGTCAAAGTTTGACATAGACTTATATAGGATTTTTTTAAAGAAAATCTTCTTCTCGGAAACTACAACAGCCAGAGGTTTGATATTTTGCATTTACTATAAGCTTATGGTCCTTAACCAAGTTTGTTCAAATGGTGACCCTCGGGTCACATTTGGCCCCGCCCCAAGGGTCACACGTTTTACATAGACGTGTATAGGGAAAAGCTTAAAAAATCTTCTTCTCTGAAACTACTAGAGCCAGAGGTTTAATATTTTGCATTTGCTATAAGCTTGTGGTCCTCTACCAAGTTTGTTCAAATGGTGACCCAGGGGTCACATTTGGCCCCACCCCGGGGGTCACAGTTTTACATAGGCTTGTATAGGGAAAAACTGAAATAAAATCTTCTTCTCTGAAAGTGCAAGAGCTAGAGGTTTAATATTTTGCATTTGCTATAAGCTTGTGGTCCTCTACCAAGTTTGTTCAAATGGTGACCCAGGGGTCACATTTGGCCCCACCCAGGGGGTCACAGTTTTACATAGGCTTGTATAGGGAAAAACTGAAAAAAATCTTCTTCTTTGGAACCACATGGCACAGAGCTCTCATGTTTTACATGTAGCATCAGCTTATGGTCCTCTACTAAGTTTGTTCAAATGGTGACCCTGGGGTCAAATTTTTCCCCGCCCCGAGGGTCACAGTTTTACATAGACTTATATAGGATTTTTATAGTATTTTTTTTTAAAAAATCTTCTTCTCGGAAACTACAAGAGCCAGAGGTTTGATATTTAACATTTATTATAAGCTTATGGTCCTTTACCAACTTTGTTCAAATGGTGATCCTGGGGTCACATTTGGCCCCGCCCCAAGGGTCACATGTTTTACATAGACATGTATAGGGAAAAACTTAAAAAATCTTCTTCTATGAAACTGCAAGAGCCAGAGGTTTAATATTTTGCTGTTGCTATAAGCTTATGGTCCTTTACCAATTTTGTTCAAATGGTGACCCTGGGGTCACATCTGGCCCTGCCCCGCGGGGGTCACAGTTGTACATAAATGCTTGTTTTAAATTTTTTAATTTCTTTATTTTTTAATTTTTTTTTTTTATATATATATATTTTTTAATTTAGTTGTTTGTTTGTTTTTAATTGGTTTTTTTGATTGATTCATTTTTTTATTTTTTTTATTTTTTTTTGTTTATTTTTGTTTATTTTTTTTTTTCATTTTTTTTTTTATTTTTTTTTTATTTTTTAATTTTTTATTTTTTTTATTTTTTTTCATTTTTATTAACTTGGAAAACCAGCCAGATCGGACCAGTAATGGCGGAGTTATGGCTATATTTTGCCTCTTTAAGACGTAAGTCACTTGCTTCATTGATGTCATAAGTGCCATATTCGCCAGTAGAGCGTACACAGGCCCTCTTGGGCCTCTTGTTTGTTTTGTTTACATATTTCTGTGTGGTTTTGGTAAATTCTTACATATGTTGCCCCACCCAATCCCTCTCCACCCCATACCCCACGCTCGAAACTGGAATATTTTTATATAATGTTTATTGTTTTTTACATATATCTGTGTTGTTTTGGTAATTTCTTACACATAGCATAATGGCAGTCTCTCGCTTCATTGATGTTATAAGAGCCATGTTAGCCAGTAGAGCGTCCACAGGCCCTCTTGGGCCTCTTGTTTTTTTTACATATTTCTGTCTTTTTTTGGTCAATTCTTATACATAGCTTCTAACACATGTTGCTCCCTCCCCACCCCCACCACAACCTGCTTTTCTCCCCGTGCCCCCCCTCCCCCACCCCACCCCACCCCCACCCCCACATACACACACACTCGAAACTTTTTTTTTGTTTTTAGCTCTATCTTATGGGATGGTGTGTTGTCCGTCTTCCGTCGTCCGTCCGTTAACTTTTCTTCAAACAACTTGTCCTCAGAAACCGTTCGGCTAATTTTGACCAAACTTCACATGGATGATCCTTAGATGTATGCTTCTTAGGTTTGTTAAAATTAGGTCAGCGCTACATCCAAGATGGCTGCCATTACCATATATGGTCGAAACCTTAAAAAATCTTCTTCTCCAGAACCGCTGGACAGATTTCGACAGTTTTTCTTTTAAAATGATCGCCAAGGCCTAAACTATCAAGAATTTTCAAATAAGGTTCCCGGGGTCAAAAATGGCCGTGCCCCGGGGGTCCAAAGTTTGTATATTGAGGTTTTGCATGTTTTTCATATAGATATATAGGAAAAAACTTCTTTTCTGAAACCACAAGGCACACAGAGCTCTCATGTATTACATGTAGCATCAGCTTATGGTCCTCTACTAAGTTTGTTCAAATGGTGACCCTGGGGTCAAATTTGTCCCCGCCCCGGGTGTCAAAGTTTGACAAAGACTTATATAGGATTTGTTTAAAGAAAATCTTCTTCTCGGAAACTACAACAGCCAGAGGTTTGATATTTTGCATTTACTATAAGCTTATGGTCCTTAACCAAGTTTGTTCAAATGGTGACCCTCGGGTCACATTTGGCCCCGCCCCAAGGGTCACACGTTTTACATAGACGTGTATAGGGAAAAGCTTAAAAAATCTTCTTCTCTGAAACTACTAGAGCCAGAGGTTTAATATTTTGCATTTGCTATAAGCTTGTGGTCCTCTACCAAGTTTGTTCAAATGGTGACCCAGGGGTCACATTTGGCCCCACCCCGGGGGTCACAGTTTTACATAGGCTTGTATAGGGAAAAACTGAAATAAAATCTTCTTCTCTGAAAGTGCAAGAGCTAGAGGTTTAATATTTTGCATTTGCTATAAGCTTGTGGTCCTTTACCAAGTTTGTTCAAATGGTGACCCTCGGGTCGCATTTGGCCCCGCCCCAAGGGTCACACGTTTTACATAGACATGTATAGGGAAAAGCTTAAAAAATCTTCTTCTCTGAAACTACTAGAGCCAGAGGTTTAATATTTTGCATTTGCTATAAGCTTGTGGTCCTCTACCAAGTTTGTTCAAATGGTGACCCAGGTGTCACATTTGGCCCCACCCCGGGGGTCACAGTTTTACATAGGCTTGTATAGGGAAAAACTGAAATAAAATCTTCTCTGAAAGTGCAAGAGCCAGAGGTTTAATATTTTGCATTTGCTATAAGCTTGTGGTCCTCTACCAAGTTTGTTCAAATGGTGACCCAGGGGTCACATTTGGCCCCACCCAGGGGGTCACAGTTTTACATAGGCTTGTATAGGGAAAAACTGAAAAAAATCTTCTTCTTTGGAACCACATGGCACAGAGCTCTCATGTTTTACATGTAGCATCAGCTTATGGTCCTCTACTAAGTTTGTTCAAATGGTGACCCTGGGGTAAAATTTTTCCCCGCCCCGAGGGTCACAGTTTTACATAGACTTATATAGGATTTTTATAGTATTTTTTTTTAAAAAATCTTCTTCTCGGAAACTACAAGAGCCAGAGGTTTGATATTTTACAGTTATTATTAGCTTATGGTCCTTTACCAACTTTGTTCAAATGGTGGTCCTGGGGTCACATTTGGCCCCGCCCCAAGGGTCACATGTTTTATATAGACATGTATAGGGAAAAACTTAAAAAATCTTCTTCTATGAAACTGCAAGAGCCAGAGGTTTAATATTTTGCTGTTGCTATAAGCTTATGGTCCTTTACCAATTTTGTTCAAATGGTGACCCTGGGGTCACATCTGGCCCTGCCCCGCGGGGGTCACAGTTGTACATAAATGCTTGTTTTAAATTTTTTAATTTCTTTATTTTTTAATTATTTTTTTTTATATATATATATTTTTTAATTTAGTTGTTTGTTTGTTTTTAATTGTTTTTTTTGATTGATTGATTTTTTTTTTTTTTTTATTTTTTTTTGTTTATTTTTGTTTATTTATTTTTTTCATTTTTTTTTTTTTTTTTTCATTTTTTTTTTTTTTTTTTTTTCATTTTAATTAACTTGGAAAACCAGCCAGATCGGACCAGTAATGGCGGAGTTATGGCTATATTTTTCCTCTTTAAGACGTTAGTCATTTGCTTCATTGATGTCATAAGTGCCATATTCGCCAGTAGAGCGTCCACAGGCCCTCTTGGGCCTCTTGTTTGTTTTGTTTACATATTTCTGTGTGGTTTTGGTAAATTCTTACATATGTTGCCCCACCCACTCCCTCTCCACCCCATACCCCACGCTCGAAACTGGAATATTTTTATATAATGTTTATTGTTTTTTACATATATCTGTGTTGTTTTGGTAATTTCTTACACATAGCTTCTTACACATATATGTTCCCCCCCCCCCCCCCCCCCCCCCCCCCCCCCCCCACTCAAAACTCGATTATTTTTATTTTATTTTTTTTTACATATTTCTGTGTTGTTTTTGTCAATTCTTACACATGGTTATCTTGCACACCCACCCAACCCCAACCCCACCCCCAACCGCCACACTTCCCCCAATCAGAATATTTTTTATTTTATTTTACCATATTTCTGTGTTGTTTTGGTAAATTTTTACATAGCTTCTTACACATATATGTTGCCCTCAGCACCCCCACTCCCCCCACCATCCACCCCCGCCTCTCCCCCACCCCCACCCCGCACCCACTCAAAAGTCGAATTTTAATAAAAAAAAATTACATATTTCTATGTAGTTTTGGTAAATTCTTACACATAGTTATGTTGTGCCCCAACCCCACCCCACATTGTTGTAGCCTTGTTTTCTGATGGTATATACTAGCTATAAATTTATTATTCTCTGAAAAATCGAATAGACGAGCTGCGCTGTTCTCCGACAGCTCTTGTTAAGTCCTGCCCCCGTTCGGCGAAACATGTAAATCCGCGGATTTCTTCTATTATTATTGGACTTGAAATATGATGGCTGATTGTACTTTGATAAAAGTACCTTGCCTATCAATAATTTTATATTACATACATAGGTAAGCATTCAAATTTTATTAACAAAGCTTGGAAACATTTATTATTTTTAAAGCTTTCTTCTGTTTTCCAGTCAATACCGTGTTCATCCCATCATTTCTTCACGAAAGGAGGAAAGCAGTGATGAATCTACAATCATGTCATCACAGACATCCACGCTGACTCGTAACCAAGGCCCAGAGGATATGAAGGAACATGGCAATGACACAATCAAATTGGAGTCAGACGTGAGCGTGAAGGGGGTGCAGGAGTTGTTTGCGGTGGCAGATGAGATGGTAGGTGGAAGGTTGGTAAAAAATGAAATTAAAAAAACACCATTCAACCTATGGTGTTTTTTATGTCATTTTGAGCACATTTTAGGCTATATATGGTTGTCAATTTTTGTTAGCTCACCTGAAAGCTTAAGTGAGCTATTGTTAAATTACTTCAAACGGCATCTCCACAGTAATCGCTTTGTCAATTTTGACCAAATTTCACATGGAGGATCCTGAGGGAGGTGTTTGTCAATTTTTAGCTCTACTGGCCGACGGCCAGCAGAGCTTATGGGATGGTGTGTTGTCTGTAGTCCGTCGTCCGTCTGTCGTCTGTCGTCCGTTAACTTTTCTTCAAACGACTTCTTCTCAGAAACCGCTTGGCTAATTTTGACCAAACTTCACAACGATGATCCTTAGATGAATGCTTTTTAGATTTGTTAAAATTAGGTCAGCGCTACATCCAAGATGGCTGCCATTACCATATATGGTCAAAACCTTAAAAAATCTTCTTCTCCAGAACCGCTGGACAGATTTCAACAGTTTTTCTTTTAAAATGATGGCAATGCCTAGACTATCAAGTTTGTTCAAATAAATCCCCGGGGTCAAAAATGGTCTTGCCCCGGGGGTCCAAAGTTTGTATATTGAGGTTTTGCATGTTTTTCATATAGGCATATAGGAATTTTGTTTAAAAAATCTTCTTCTCTGAAACCACAAGGCACAGAGCTCTCATGTATTACATGTAGCATCAACTTATGGTCCTCTACTAAGTTTGTTCAAATAGTGACCCTGGGATCAAATTTGTCCCCGCCCCGGGGGCCACAGTTTTACATAGACTTATATAGGATTTTTTTTTAAAAAATCTTCTTCTTGGAAACTACAACAGCCAGAGGTTTGATATTTTGCATTTACTATAAGCTTATGGTCCTTTACCAAGTTTGTTCAAATGGTGACCCTCGGGTCACATTTGGCCCCGCCCCAAGGGTCACATGTTTTACATAGACATGTATTTGGAAAAACTTAAAAAATCTTCTTCTCTGAAACTGCAAGAGCCAGAGGTTTAATATTTTGCATTTGCTATAAGCTTGTGATCATCTACCAAGTTTGTTCTAATGGTGACCCAGGGGTCACATTTGGCCCCACCCCGGGGTCATAGTTTTACATAGGCCTATATAGGGAAAAACTGAAAAAAATCTTCTTCTCTGGAACCACATGGCACAGAGCTCTCATGTATTACATGTAGCATCAGCTTATGGTCCTCTACTTAGTTTGTTCAAATGGTGACACTGGGGTCAAATTTGTCCCAGCCCCGAGGGTCACAGTTTTACATAGACTTATATAGGATTTTTTTTTTAAAAATCTTCTTCTCAGAATCTACAAGAGCCAGAGGTTTGATATTTTACATTTATTATTAGCTTATGGTCCTTTACCAAGTTTGTTCAAATGGTGACCCTGGGATCACATTTGGCCCCGCCCCAAGGGTCACATGTTTTACATACACATGTATAGGGAAAAACTTAAAAAATCTTCTTCTCTGAAACTGCAAGAGCCAGAGGTTTAATATTTTGCTGTTGATATAAGCTTATGGTCCTTTACCAATTTTGTTCAAATGGTGACCATGGGGTTACATCTGGCCCCGCCCCAGAGGTCACAGTTTTACCTAAATGCTTGTATAGGGAAAAACTGAAAAAAATCTTCTCCTCTGCAACTGCAAGAGACAGGGGTTTAATATTTTGCATTTGCTATAAGCTTATGGTCCTTTACCAAGTTTGTTCAAATGGTGACCCTCGGGTCACATTTGACCCAACCCCAAGGGTCACATGTTTTACATAGACATGTATAGGGAAAAACTTTAAAAAAATTCTTCTCTAAATCTGCAAGAGCCAGAGGTTTAATATTTTGCATTTGGTATAAGCTTATGGTCTTCTACCAATTTGTTCAAATGGTGACCCATTTTTAAAAAAAAAATTAAAATGTTTTCATTGATTTTTTTTTTTTGATTTTTAGCTCTACTGGCCAAGGGCCAGCAGAGCTTATGGGATGGTATGTTGTCCGTTGTCCGTCCGTCCGTCCGTTAACTTTTGCTTGTGTACACTCTAGAGGCCACATTTCTGATGCAATCATCATGAAACTTTGTCAGAATGTTTGTCTCAATGAAATCTCGGTCAAGTTCGAAAATGGGTCATGTGGGGTCAAAAACTAGGTCACTAGGTCAAATATTGGAAAAACCTTGTGTACACTCCAGAGGCCATATTTTTGTCCCGAGCTTGATGCAACTTTGTCAGAATGTTTGTCTTAATTATATCTTGGTCAAGTTTGAAAATGGGTCACATGGGTTAAAAACTAGGTCACTAGGTCAAATACTTGAAAAACCTTGTGTACACTCTAGAAGCCGTATTTCTGACCCAATCTTGATGAAACTTTGTCAAAATGTTTGTCTTAATTATATCTTGGTCAAGTTCAAAAATGGGTCACATGGTGGTTAAAAACTAGGTCACTAGGTCAAACTTTGGAAAAAATCGTGTGTACACTCTAGAGGCCATATTTTTGACCCGATCTTGATGAAACTTTGTCAGAATGTTTGTCTCAATGAAATCTCGGTCAAGTTCAAAAATGGGTCATGTGGGGTCAAAAACTAGGTCACTAGGTCAAATACTTGAAAAAACTTGTGAACACTCTAGAGGTCATATTTGATACCCAATCTTGATGAAACTTTGTCAAATTGTTTATCTTAATTATATCTTGATCAAGTTCGGAAATGGGTCACATGAAGTTAAAAACTAGGTCACTAGGTCAAATATTGGAAAAACCTTGTGTACACTCTAGAGGCCATATTTTTTACCCGAGCTTGATTGAACTTTGTCAGAATGTTTATCTTAATTGTTTGTCTCAATGAAATCTCGGTCAAGTTCGAAAATGGGTCATGTGGGGTCAGAAACTAGGTCACTAGGTCAAATATTGCAAAAACCTTGTGTACACTCTAGAGGCCATATTTTAGACCCGAGCTTGATGCAACTTTGTCAGAATGTTTGTCTTAATTATATCTTGGTCAAGTTTGAAAATGGGTCACATGGGTTTAAAAACTAGGTCACTAGGTCAAATAATTGAAAAACCTTGTGTACACTCTAGAAGCCGTATTTCTGACCCAATCTTGATGAAACTTTGTCAAAATGTTTGTCTTAATTATATCTTGGTCAAGTTCAAATATGGGTCACATGGTGTTAAAAACTAGGTCACTAGGTCAAACTTTGGAAAAACCGTGTGTACACTCTAGAGGCCATACTTTTGACCCGATCTTGATGAAAATTTGTCAGAATGTTTGTCTCAATGAAATCTCGGTCAAGTTCAAAAATGAGTCATGTGGGGTCAAAAACTAGGTCACTAGGTCAAATACTTGAAAAAACTTGTGTACACTCTAGAGGTCATATTTGTTACCCAATCTTGGTGAAACTTTGTCAAATTGTTTATCTTAATTATATCTTGATCAAGTTCGGAAATGGGTCACATGAAGTTAAAAACTAGGTCACTAGGTCAGATATTGGAAAAACCTTGTGTACACTCTAGAGGCCATATTTTTGACCCGAGCTTGATGCAACTTTGTCAGAATGTTTGTCTTAATTATATCTTGGTCAAGTTTGAAAGTGGGTCACATGGGGTTAAAAACTAGGTCACTAGGTCAAATACTTGAAAAACCTTGTGTACACTCTAGAAGCCGTATTTCTGACCCAATCTTGATGAAACTTTGTCAAAATGTTTGTCTTAATTATATCTTGGTCAAGTTTAAAAATGGGTCACATGGTGTTAAAAACTAGGTCACTAGGTCAAACTTTGGAAAAACCGTGTGTACACTCTAGAGGCCATATTTTTGACCCGATCTTGATGCAATTTTGTCAGAATATTTGTCTCAATTATAGCTTGCTAAAATTCGAAAATGGGTCACACAGGGTCGAAAACTAGGTCACTAGGTCAAATACTTGAAAAACCTTGTGTACACTCTAGAGGCCATATTTCTGACCCGATCTTGATGACACTTTGTCGAAATGTTGTCTTATTTATATTTTGGTCAAGTTCGAAAATGGGTCCCATGGGGTCAAAAACTAGGTCACTAGGTCAAATACTTGAAAAACCTTGTGTACACTGTAGACGCCATATTTTTTTTCATTCGATCTTTACCAAACTTTACCAGATTGTTAATGTCAATAACAGCTCGGTAAAGTTTGTTTTTAGCTTATGGGATGGTGTGTTGTCCGTTTTCC
>JAWPHD010018739.1:0-38585 GCA_037043455.1 Cyrtodaria siliqua
TGTCCAATTTCCCTGGCTCCGGATGGGTTTATACCTTGACTTCTTCCGTGATTACTAGGTCCCTGTAATGTACTGAGCAATTGACAAAGCAAAAGCACATCAAGTATATAAACGCATATTTGAAAGTGTTTATAGTCCTATGCCCAAGACAGTGGTGGGGAAAAGCTTAACCGCTGCCAGAAATAAAGTTAATGCCAGAATTGACACACTCTGTGCTGACTTAGCCCGGGTTATATTGTGTATTCCTTCTGAATGTTGTACCATCGACGCAACTGTATCTTTATTATAATAAAATACAAGAGATATATCAGATGAAACACATTTACTCTGCTTACCTGAGATATCTGTAGTATATTTTGTATTTGAAAATATTCCCCTTCAGCCAAATTTAATTGTTTATAGGCTATATCCAATTTATTCTCCTTAGCCTTTTGTAGAAACGTTGATAAATAATTGATGATGCTATGCTCTTTTGGGGGCAGTCTTTGGTAAATAGAGTCGTACTGGTCGCATGCCGATTCAAGTAGCTGTTTAGGTATAGAGGTTTCTCGTTGATTTTTCACATAATCAAACAATATTTCTAATGAAGTTTTCGACATCGTGTAATGCTGTTTTCCTGAAATGAAAATAATTATATAGAATTTACATTTCTAAATGAGTTAACCTTAGCTTATATGCAACCTATACCAATTCATCATCTTACGCATATTCAATCTCAGGTGTTCTAAGTACCTGTGAATAAACACATACTTTTATTCACATATATTATTTTATGACCTGAACATCTGGATAGGGTTTGGATACACGGTTTTGTAGTGTAATTGTGCCGCTATTTGGCGGGTTAGTGCTTTTAAGTTTCGTCTTTTATCCTTTTGATAATATCAATCATTTGTATACTACTTTAATATACATCCATATTGCCTGTTATTCAAATACACAGACTGACCTTTAAACTCTAAATCACCGATACATGCATTAATGTGAAATGAATATGAAATGGTGGTGTGGCCAAGTATTCGCGACGGAACCCTCAAGTTGAAAGTATCACTTTACTTCTTACATAGCGGTCAAACTCATCAACGTTTTATAAAATGTGTAAATGTTATACCTGTCTATAATATTAACAACATATACTAAGGACCAGGAAGTATAATACTAATAAATGGGGTTTATAAACTATTTAACAAAACGTTTTGTACTGTATAAGATGGATATGAGTTTCACATCTATTATCCAGAGAGACAGGTTTTCATTTAAACCAAATACTAAAATACATGTAACAAAACAGTAAAAATGAAATGATAAACTTACACGCTGATCAATCCGTTTATCTTGCCTTCCAGGAATATGTCACTTAATGGTTCCCGGAATTCATGCTATTAATATTGAAATCAAAGTGGGTCAAGGTATTTCTAAATTGAACGACAAATTGGCGCAATCTCAAGAAGACTAGGTTCACAACCCAGAAATTTTGCATTATGTCACAAATTACTATTTTTAAATGTGTTAAAGTTGTTTGTTTTTAAAACGAAACTAAATGGCATGTGTGTATACCCATATACCCATACGTATCGAGTATCGATCGACACGGTGTGCAGTAATCAATATATATATATAACATTGGTTAGTATATAAATGTCTGTGTGTACAGGTTGTTAGGTAGATAATCTGGTAGAGAATCTGGGAGGGAATGTAATCACATAAATCCTTTCATGCGTAAGCATAAGTTACGTTTTGCTATTGGCTTGTATGTATTCATAAAGCAACGTAAAGCTACAGTCTCTATATCGATTTCTTCTTTGTATGCGTGTCTTTATTTGTAACTTCATGTTCCCCTGCTCATGTCGAAATCGGGTATTTAAGCGAACAAATATAGCGTAGGAAATCATTTACTGTATATACATCGACCAGAGCACATCGTACCTATACACAGGTAACAGTAATTTTTACAGAAAAAAACAAAGTTAGCCTCTTTCGGGGCACGAACACACGACCTTCTGATTTCAAGTCCGGTGCTCTATCCACTACCGGTGCTCTATCCAAAGCTACAACACTTTTTGAGAAAATAGTATACTAACTACCATTTATTATGAGGCAAAATAACTTAAAATATTTGAACGCAACTAAAGATGGATCAATAAATATGTAGTCCATATTGTCGCACATTGCCTGTTGTAATACTGTATGTTATCAATATGAAACTAATACTTCGCCTCAAAACAACCAAATTTCGACTTGTTATTTAGCGCTTGATGAGTTTGTGTGCGCGCGCTTGTTATTACGTAATGCCTATTTAGTGTTAAAAATGCTACAACATACCAATAAATAGCAGTGGTCTAGTGGGTCAGCGTACATCTTTCAAAACTTATAAGTGCAAGGCTATGGTTCAAATCCCGTTCCGGGCAACTATTGTTTATCACATATATTCTGGAGCCGTATATTTATCGATGTTACCTGTACGGAGGCTAAATAAAAATGCATCGATTTCTGCTTATATACCGACTTTTGGAGTGTTCGTCGATTTGAAACTACTTCACACGTGACTCATTCATATTCATGAGTTAATACCACTTAAAATAGGGACTGTATAGCTTGAAATAGAAAATATTACTTAAGTAAAAATTTAAGATTTTTGCGTATTTTCCAATGTCCTTATTAACCTCTCAGCGACACTACAGAGCACCTATTTTAAGATACAGGTTTAGCTGTGGGGTTTATAAATCGTTTAGAAACAGGTAGAAAGAAACAGGTGTTTAAAAATTGATAAACTTTGACTTAAGTTAAGATATTGCTAAGAAGCTATATGATTACGGACTCAGGACGATATGTACGATTTTTTGACTTATTTTTCTAATAAAATTGTTGTTGTTAGTTTGTTTGTTTATTTTTTTTGATTTGGTTGATTGTGTTCTGTGAATGCTATTTTCGATTTTTTTTGTCTACTGTGCCATGAAAATAGTTTATTCATGACATAGGATTTCGATTGGCATACATTTGATGCTCGTATTGCCCTTGGAAACAAGAATTCTCGAATGTATAATTAATCGACACAGATCTTATTAAGGTGTATGTCCCTTGAAAATCAGAAAGATTAAAAGTTGAACAACTCAAAAACATCTACATATTTTTACATGAAACGTTTAGTACCTTATCTCATTATCCTGAGAAACATAAACGTTATCTCAAACATAAATTCAAAACGGAGGGTACTGAAACGTGAATCAAGCAGTAAATTATAATTGTTAGTTATTCTACTTTTAAATATGTTTTCTAGTTTTAGAGAGTATATTAAACTTAAACCGTTTGAACATCAACCTCGTTGTGCTGTGGAATTAATAAAAAAAAGTACACATAATTTTCAGGTAATACATGTACCAGAATAAATAAAACTATGTAAAGCAACAACAACAGTTCTTTCTTTATTTATTTATCAATTTACACCCTATATGCACAAGCACAATGAATGCGAACACGTTCATAATTAACTGACAAAACCAAACAAAATGTTTGCCATCACACATTGAACATAACGATTGTCATCATTCAATGTTCTCACATCTCAGAGTTACAACTGTCCCCAGTCGATAAATAAATGCAGACATGTGCAGTATATATTTTAGAGCAAACTGTAAAACACGGTTAATCAATTCCGTTGTGATTGCTATTTAGAAAATATTTACTTTTGACTGATAATTAATTTACATATAGCTGCAGTCACATGGACTGTAATAATCGCACTTGGTATTAATTATCGATCTATTATTATCAGGTATTATCTCCGCTTCAGCTTGAAACGGATGCATCTGATTGGTCAGGCCCAGTCAGGCCCTGTCCCAATTTGAGTAAACTGATTTTTGCACTTATTTTGCTCTTAGTAATGGGTTTTTAACCAGTCCATTTTCACGGCTACCATTATATAACGACGTTTTTCATTGGACTAGAGGTCGAGCATGCCTTAATGAACCAAATGAATGAAAAGGACCGCATGGACACGTTCATTTTAGGCATGTTAAACAAATATCAAAAAATGATTTTATTCATTCTCTTCAGAACTTGCCACATTGACTAAATAGCTGTAAATGGAGAATATTAATTTGTATTCCCTTCAGAACATGCCGGCATTCTGCTAAATATGTTGTAAATTGAAAAATATTATTTTTCGTTCCCTTCAGAACTTGAAACATTGAACGTGTCCATTTTTCAAAAATGCGAAAAATGCGTAAATCACAAAGACGATCTGTGTCCACATTTCCAAAACTTGATATATTCCGTGGAAAGGGTCTCCTTTTGGGACAAATACATAGAAAAAGGGGCTTGGATTACTTTTTGGGGGTAAAATATCAAGTTTTTGGAAATGTGGACACAGATCATGTTGTTGCAATAGACATTTTTGCCTGTTTTTGAAATCTGGACACGTAAAATGATGATGAATTGCGGTGTTTTGGCCATTTATGATATCTGATCACTTTCACTGTTGCAAAATAGGAAGGGAGTCAAAAGGAATTTATCCCATTTTAAATTAATATTAATTTTGATTGGGCACTTACATTTTTACAAGAAATTGGAGGGAATGAATAACATGAAAACCTTAAATTAGCACGGACGTTTCGACAACAATTTGAAGGGAATGAAAAATATCAAACCCTTAAATTAGCACAGACGTTTCGACAACAGTTTGAAGGGAATGAATAACATCAAACCCTTAAATTAACACAGACGTTTCAACAAAAAACTGAAGGGAATGAATAACGGAAATATAGCTCTTTCTTTTGAATGCTGCAAGTTCGGAAGAGAATAAAAAAATATGTATCCATTTACAGCTATTAAGTCAATGTTGCAAGTTCTGAAGGGAATGAAAAAAGAACATAAATTATCTCAATTTAAAGGTTATTCTATCAAGGTTTCGGTATCTGATGGGAATGAAAACTATTTTATACGGAAGTATAGCTCTTTTTGTAGTTATAAGGAAATATCAGAACACACCACAGTAGTAAACGTTCCATGAATATTTCTACGAACTAGGCCTATGTCCTTGTGATGACACAATTGTAAAGGCATTTAATTTCATTCACATACAATTGTTGACTGCGTCCCTTGCTGAAGCGATATAGTTCATTCATCGAGTTTATGGTTCGTAAACCAGAATGTTATCGCGCGCTTATTAGTTTAAATTGACCAATTAAAACGATTGTTGCATAATTCTGACTGGTTTACAACGGATTTTGCGTCGATGTTGTCTGCTAAGATGGCCGCGTCAGAGAAATAAGAAAAAGTGCAGTTGTCAACATAAATTGCATATTTCGAACATAAAACGATCCTTGAAGGTAATTTTATTGACGCAGTAACACTACACTTGTATTAGTGTTACATGTTTCATGTTTCGTCTCCTCCAGAATCACCGACTTTTTCCAGAATGATCGATCGATGTTGAACATATTTTTTTTTAAAAAGGGTAAATTTCGGAAAATGATCAAATACGTCTTGGTCTATAAACGGTTAAACATGTCAATAAAATCATTTTTTCGATATTTTTTTAACATGTGGACACACCGCCTTATATGAATGTGTCCACTTTTTCAATATTAAGTAGCAAAACCATAAAAACAACACTTTAAAAAAGTCTCAAAATCAGTTTACTCAAATTGGGACAGGGCCTACAGTCAGCATAGTTCCCAGAAAAGTGACGGATTGAACCAGAGTATCGACAAAGGGTAGTTAAGAAACAAACTCTGGTAAGCGAGCATTTCATTCGAAAGAAACACAGTTGTAAAACAATGATTGACATCAGACTTCAATTCGTAACTGCAGAAAACAACTCCCGTTTAAAATACAATTATAAAACTGTAACCCTACTAATCTGACTATCTCCCCTGTGCCACACCCTTACACAGCACGGGTCCGTCTCTGTGTAACCGTACCACGGGCCACACACAATAATCATACAGAGTTCCCGGTCGCGTATATACATCATATAAGTCTACATTGAATGACGACCCCTCCTGCTCCTTGGTCAGCCATTCCAGATGCATAGGCGGGTCATGTACGTACATTAGCCAGATTATTTCTATGCACGAATTAGCATATTCTACGAAATGATTGCCGATGCCCGTGAACCGTCTTGGAAGGGATGTGCCAAGCTCGGATATAATTGCTCTTCTGAGTTCCTGAATACACAAAAAGGTATAATAATGTTAATTATCTTTAAATATTGTTTAATTTTAAAAAAAATCGTTTTATTATAAATACAATAGTTAGTTTTATTGTTAAGATCATTTTTAGGTCATTAAAACTAGTATAATTAGTAATAAAATAGCAATATTGTTATCAGAACAGAATTAGAGGAAGTATAGGTTGTAAACGATTTTTATTCTGAGCATTTTTAATAATTTGCTCTATGACTTATAATAAAAAGAAAATGATCACAAACATTGTTTAGTTTAATGTAAATTATTTTACATCGATTGTAACGAAAGCTCTGTGAACTTATTTGAATCACGCTCGAGGTTTTCACATATGGGTCATGGCGGGGCTCAAACCCACGATTTTTGGATCATAGGTCCAACGGCCTACCACAAGACCACAGCGTTCCAGCATCATTGTGATTATCAAACACAGCGTAAATGTAATCTATACTAGCATATGAGCTAGAGAGGGTAAAGACACTCCATTATTATTGGTGCTCCAACATAATAATGTAAATTTCTAGTTTTTCATCGATTTTACATTGTGTGTAACAAACTGAAGTTAGTAAATCCAAACTTATGTCAGACTACCTTTTGCAGCATAGGAACAGACAGCTTTGCTATCTCTCGTCTATAATCAAACAGCATGCTTCTGGCTTTGGTCACTGTTTTCTCCATTTTTGCTGTTAATGGTTCTTCTACTAATACTTTCTGTAAACGCAATTGACAATCAAACCATGAACTTATTTAATCTGTATTTAAATGTATTCCGATAAACCGTGGATTCGAACTTTATGCAAATTAATATACATATTGTAGATAACGATATATTTGCGATTCTGGATATAAGAAAAACAAATGTATGATTTAACGTCATTTTTAACACTCTTTCAGCCATATCGCGACGGTGTCTACTTGTATCAGTGAGTTCAATACTCAACTTCATAGTGCTGCCGCACTGGAATACCATAGAAACATGACATGATACCCCACCCAGTAGCATTATACTGAAAGCAGGCCGACCAGTCCTAAAACTACCCCTAATATGCCGAAGGAGCTACTAATACCCTTTTGTTTATAAAGTATTTGGTATGACCAGGCATCTGATGGAACCCACGACCTCCCGCATACGAGGCATACGTTCTTACACTAGGCCACGCTGCGATCTATCGAAGGAAACAGTAAAACCCTTCATAAAAACGTTTAATACCTTTTATGTAATATATACGTGTATATGTTATGTCATTTGCTGATCAAGTTTGGTTCATTTGTTTTTAACAAGTAATTAGTATTCAACCCACCTTATTTAGTGGATCTCGTGACACCAATATTCCAACTGAAGAATTTTCGAGGTCTTGAAGTTGCTGTGTTGCCAGGCTGGCACATATAATGGACGCTTTCTGCAGAACGAGAAACAGACATTTCATTGTGGTACATTCAATCACAATGTGATAATTGGATAGCAGAGAACGAGTTCATGGTCATGACTCCTAAGATGACAAGAATCAAGGAAACCAACAAATCTAGACACACCGTTTTTAACAACTATATACCATATATACCATAGTAGACGTTTCTTGTGCGTTACCCTAATGAGGATTACTCTGAATATGAGCCCCGTGCACTATTAACAGTATTTAAAACAAACCCGTCCGCTACTTACTTTATATAAACCACATCGTGCAATATGTATCTTTAAGTTATATCATTACGCATTCCCGGGACTATATTTAATAAGGGAGACCAATCGGATTTCTATGTATACAAATGTCAGACATGAGTTATCTTAATTACTTTATTACATCACAGTGTAAAGTGTCTACCGACTATGCAAATGAAAAGCATGGATAAATCCAAAATTTGAACTGAGGATGGTGGGAAAAGGTTAGAAAAAACGATGAAATGCTGTACAACAAAATACATACAAAGAAATGAAAGCAGTGGTACCCGCAATGCAGCCAATGAGTTTATGTTTTGGTATCTTTTATATAATTATTTCTCCGTGTATTACTAAGCATGCGTGCGTTTGGTTGACATATTTGTTTATGCTGCATTTGCTGTTCGACTTTTGTATATAATTTTTCAAAAGTCTTCATTAATTATTACTCGTGTTATTGAATCATAATAAATATATATTTACAGCAACAATCCACAGCATGTGTCGTATGGCTTGTTTGTCACCCAGAACGTCAGACAGCTCTCCAAGGGCGGCTTTCCAGTCTGATTTATGCAGCTCTGTAAACTTGTCTGCCAACACAGCTGGGCTGTTAGACACATATACAGTTTCGTAGTCAGGTTTGCCATCCCGCGGTCGTAGGGTTGTCACATATGTTCGTCTGCAGATATTTAACACATATGTATTTTAATAATTAAAATTTCGCATAAACGCACGGTTTTATTTTCTTGAGAGCTAAGCCAGCTTTTGCGATAAACACATTCTAAGGAAGTCATTGAGTTTGTTTTTTGAAAAAGCAAATTACCGAATGCGTGAAATTGGAACCCAAAGTATCACACTTGTCAAGGGAGATTAACAAAATGAATTCTACATTATTTGTCTTCATTTTTTTTAATATGGTTGCACTTCCTCAAAATATAAATACAAATAATAGCGAAAGAAAATGTTAGTGTGTTGTTTTTTTTGGCGAGATTTTGTAAAAGTGTTTTTTTTATATATCACAGTAGCGTTGCCTGTGCAGTGTGGCGGTGGTAAAACGTCTCCTCGTGATTACAATCGGAACTGTTATTCATGCCGATCTTTGAAGATCGCTGAGCCCTAAATTTACAGATGTTGGTGGTACATTCTCAAGTACATTTGTTTTCTTACTTTCATTTCGAATAGTTGGTTCCACTACTCCAACCTTTAAATGTTCTGAGTATTGTTTAATCAACCTTAGGATATGTTGCCTGCTTTTGAATTTAGTCTTTTGACTGTTACCTGAGATACGCAGGCGTCCAACTAAATTCAATTTTGTTTATTTCACCCATTGTTTTCCCGTTTAGGGCAAAGTGTTTTGTTAAAAACTGGGACCATACGCCGCTGGCCAAATATACCTCATTGAAGGTTCCATGTTCACCGTCATATGCATACCATCGTCGGTATGACTCAAAGCTGTGTACTATTGACTTTTAAATTCTGAGTTCTCCTCAACCCGGTGCTAGAGGGCGTAAACGGCAGCATGAACATTTTTTTCACTATCTTTCATGAACAGTCTCAATAAAATCGAGACTTCAATATTTTTTGTATTTACCGTGTTCGACAATCCAAATTTCTCCTTTCATACTTTTTTTTATAATTGTTAAATTAAGCCAACTTCTGGTGTACATTATAACACATATTGTTTATTTAGAAAAATTTATTTAGCAAAAATAAAATTATTGAGGCATACACAAAGTCATTCTAACATTTAGAGAAACCTTTGAACCAGTAGGCCTTATTGCCTACTGACCGTTCCAAGTCCGTAACCCTGTCTCCACCACCCTTTCTGTTGTTTTTGTCTCTTTCATTGTATTATCAAGTCCTTGTTTGCAGTACAATGCGGACCTACGATGTCATTGCGTTCGGACGCTGTGGTTTCTATAGGACTCTGTATCTCATTTTTCCTAACTAATTATTCGTATCATAAAAGGCGACAAATAATATCATGCGACGTACTGCTCTATAGCTTTCGTAGGAAGCAGCAATCCAAACCATGGATTTAAAACAATAACGTTATAAAACAAACAGTAGGAGAATTCATAATCATTAAAATATGATAGGTTTGTCAATATAGGTACCGTGGCAAAAGCGGACGCTGGAGCGGTATATACTGTGTCTTGGGGGTACACTAAACCTCACGCTTACCCTATTATTCTCCCAATGAAACGCGTATGTTGCTAACTGTATACCTATAGCTTGCCTCTAAAAAACTAGGCAGCAGTAAATATGCGATATGGGCATAACACACAGATGAATAGGTAGTTTTGACTATATAAGCAAACACCTAGGAAATACTTACTTATCCCTAAACACATCCATTGGTCCGCTGAGTTGAGATTGTTTCTGTTGTGAATCATCCATTGATCTGCTGAGTTTAGGTTGCTTTGGTTGTGAATCATCCGCATCGTTGTCGTCATATTTACCGGTCACCATCGGTGACATGTCGTTCCAGTTTCTACTATCATCTTCATTGAGTTTGTGGTTTACCGCAGGAGGCGTGGGTATTGAACCCGGACGCATCGGCGGCGGTTCCCATTTGTCTTCGAATATCGATGTTGTGTTTATATCCTAGTCGATAGTTTTAGACATTAATTTAGAAACTAATCAGTCAATGTCATGATAGTAAAAGACAATGTTGTTTTGCAAACTTGGTTAAACTGACGATTTTAAGAGATCACGAGAGAAAGGTATTTCTACGGCATTATTGCTATCGTTTAGAACCAGTTTAATCAATAATTTTGTAGGAAATATATTTCAAGATTGTACGTACACACTATAATAATTATGTAGGAAATATATGTCACGATTGTACGTACACACTATAATATTTTTTTTGGAAATATATGTCACGATTGTACGTACACACTATAATAATTATGTAGGAAATATATGTCACGGTTGTACGTACACACTATAATAATTATGTTGGAAATATATGTCACGATTGTACGTACACACTATAATAATTATGTAGGAAATATATGTCACGATTGTACGTACACACTATAATAATTATGTAGGAAATATATGTCACGACTGTACGTACACACTATAATAATTATGTAGGGAATATATGTCACGACTGTACGTACACACTAATAATTATGTAGGGAATATATGTCACGACTGTACGTGCACACTATAATAATTATGTAGGGAATATATGTCACGATTGTACATACACACTATAATAATTATAAGTATAGTGTTACCTACACTTTAATCATAAAAACATATCTTAAAGATATCCAGTGTACACTTTTCGTGCATGTTTATAGGTACATCGTTTATAAACAAAAAATACAGGTAATCAACCAGGAATAATACACTCGACACAATATTTAAATAAATAAAAAGTGATGTTTGAGTGCTATTTGAATGTGTTTAGATTGGGTGTTTTTTTATATAAACAACATATGCATATGTTATTTCAGTGTATTGTAGTTTGTGTAGGCTATAAACGTTGTATCGAATGTAAGTTATTTGTGATTGCATGACTTACGCATTAAACATTCGGTACAGCAACGGGTATTTTAAAAACTTGTTAATAAATCTTTTAAATTTAATCGGCACCTATACATTGTTATATGACCGGAACACCTGGATAGAGGTTTGATGAACGGTTTTGTAGTGTAATTTTATCGTTATTTGATTTTATCGTTATTAGGCGGGATAGCTACTTTAATTAGTTTGTTAATTCTCCTACCTTTACTCCATTTGATTGTTTCGGGATATAACTTAGCATATCTTCATGTCCTTTATATGCTTCTCCAAGTAACTCTGTAGCTTTTGCGAACTCTGACCTTTCTATATGCTCTATAAGATGAAGTATACTGTCAAAACTGGCGTCATTTCTGACGTCATCGGGTAATTCCGTGTTCCTGTCATGAAATTCTTTCTTGGCCAGTCTGCAAAGCTGAGGGGTTAACCGAAACATCTCTTTACTTTGCATATAGAATAGTATAAGCTGAATGCTTGATTTGGCCGACATCTCTATTGCTCTTTGTTGTGGATTTCTTTACTGTAAAGAAAGAAAGACGTGTTATAATGTGTACGAGTATTAATAGATTGAGTTGAATTGGGTTTTACGGCGCAACCAACACATGAAAGGTCATATGGCACCAAGGCGCCTAACAGGAACGAACACGTTAGGTTCATACTCCACTTACATCAAGATAAAAGATGGAGCATGGCCTAGAACCTTCCAAACTGCGGGACAGCAGGGTTGCTGAAAAATCTGTAGTAGACACTCCATTTGCGATGGAGCCACGTTTCCAAGTTTGCATACCATTGTGAAGACATTTCAGGAGCATGATAACAAATGGACAAATGAACATGAAGTGGGGGTCATACCCCTCTGGTTTGCAGAGGTTGCATTCTACCTTGGTAACCACAAGGGAAGAGTATCAATGAAACATATCTCAAAATATACATCACGAAATAAATGCATCTGTAAATGGACTTCAGCTTAACTGCATTTTTAATTTTATAAGAACATACATGTTAAATTGGCCGACAGATCAATGGAAACAATACATAAACTTGCAGCATACATATTCTATGGCACTACCAGGTCTAAGATAATATTTCTTATATTCACATGCTTTATAATTCCGATGTCTTGTAACTGTTACAACGTTTACTTAATCCAGAATTAGCTGTCGTTGTTGGATTTCAAAAGCAGTCATATGATTATCTCGGAACCAATATATTTGAATCATAAAATGACCTGTAGGCAAATATACTCAGTTGCAAGAGAAAGTGTACACTTTTGAACAATTTACTTTACACCCCTATCCCCTTTATCTAGCGACAGTCCTTTATTGATTCAACCTATTGAAAAACAAATGACAAAATAATATTGGCAATAGAATGATAAAAATGTTGGTACCAAACATGACATAATAATTTTGGAAATTATACAATTAATTCTAAAAAGAACTCAGTGCATACCTTCTTTCGCAACTGAGCTGTGTACACTTTCTTTTGCAACTCGATATATAATCAACATTGCCTTGTTTTACTTTTTTAAACATTCGCCTGTTAACAATCACCTCAAATCATTATTATTGTTATTTAACATTATTGAACATAAATTTGTTAACATAGTCTATTGATATTGCTATGAAGGTATCGAATAACGACTGCATATACGTATATCACATTATAACATTTTCTGAAATATATTTTTACAAAAGTATCCCAATTTATGATCATTACCTGAACTTTGAGAATGTAAAACTCCATAATTATATTATTTTATTATGCTTATCAAACTTTAAACTACATTTCTTGTTTAATAAATGCGTCTTTAGTGTATGTGTATTGATAATCTAGATTTTGTAAGAGTATCGGTACTTTTGACTATAATACAGATTTGTATCAATAACTTGTTCTACACCAGTGGCTTTAAACGGTAACACTCTTGTATCATATATAAAACTAAAAGTCAATAGAAAGGCACCGTTCCGTAAAGGCCTTTGTTTAAACAATGCAATATATTGTTTCAGGATGAGATAACTTGTCGTAGTTTATGGGAGTAGAGAAAAAATGGATTATTGCGAATTGTAATATACGAAACTTGGGGTAGGCCTTTGTTGATATTTTTCAGGATAAGATAACGTGTCGTAGTTCATAGGCGTAGAATTTTTTTTTATTGCGAATTGTAATGAACAAAACTTTGGGTTTAAAGGGAAAGGAGGCGATATGGAAGAAATATGTATTCCAATTACGAATACATCCAATATAATGCGTTAATCCCATATTCTACGATGCAATGTGCAAATGCACTGAACTAGGTCTCATGATCCGATTTAATGACCATAAGGATATCTGCATGGAAAGCTAGACGACTCGGCTAAATTTTATCGTATAATCATTAATGCTAATTCATATTATACTTTAACGCTATATATACAATCGTTAGCAATGTAAACCCGATTTTGATTTTATGGATGGCGGGAGGTATACAGTATTACCTTAGTTCTGCCCAGGACAAAAGCGGAGACCACATCAAAAGAAATCGACATGCATATATCGCCTTAAATTAGCTGAAAATGACGTAAAACACCATTTTACCAACCAGCGAACTCTGTTTGATTAAACAACTAAACAAAAAATTATAATTAAAGGTAGAATGCGACTCAATTTAATACATAAGCATAATGTCATTTAAATGAGATAATGTCTCTTATATGTTTGTAATGGAAGTAACGACTTTCTAAACAATCGAAACTGCTTCACTATTTTCTGTAATCGCCTTAACAGATTTTTATATCGCCAAATGCATCGCCTAGTAAATGATGTATACCGTTAAACCATCACTCATATTTCGTTTAACATTCGCACGAAATAGTGTGTTTGAACTGTCGCAGGGGCTGGCGTGGCGCAGTCGGTAGCGCGGCGGATTTGTAACCGGAGGCCCCGGGTTCAATCCTCCGTGGTGCCACTGAGTTCCGTCGGTGTGTTCTTAGGCAAGACACTTTACCTTAGCCTCGTCCGTCGGATGGGGACGTAAACCGGGCGGTCCCGTGTATCGGTCTATCCTCCGAACACGTTAAAGAACCAAAGGAATCTATTCGATAATAAGAGTAGGGCAGGTTCCCGGATTCCTATGTATCCTTCCCCTCTCTCTGGGGCGGCTCTAAAAAACCTATACTGTGTTCTTTGTTAGCTATGGTTCGTACCTGTAGGCATGTCGTATATAGTTTATGGTTGTCTTAAGTTCAACAGTTAAAAGGGAGGACACCGGAATTGGTATTTGTGTTAGAATTGTTCAAATACATAATTTCTGTATTTACCTAAATGAGACAAAAGCCACCTTACTTGATCTGAGTATTAACTTTCATACCCCATCTAACCCCTTCTCCAAGAAGCGAAAATGGGGTTGGCTGGGATAGAAAATAAAACCTTAATTTCGGCTTAAAAAGTTTGCATATTGTAAAGTTAAATCATTTAATAGGTAATTTTAAACAGGTTATCACAATTTTTCAGTTTTTAAATATATTTTATTGCAGAAATATCCATTATAAAATCCTGCTAATATAAGCTCTCCCACCACTTAATGAAATTAAGGCGGGACAAGGTAATGCAAACTACGCTGAACATATGAAATAACAGACCCGAAAAAGATATTTGCTAACTCCGGTTACGCTCAAGAGCTAGCCATGTTAAACTAGCAAATAGCAAGGCGTTGCAACGTGAGTGTTATTTGTATACATTTTTGATTGCCCCAAACACAAGAACCCCCGACCACTAGCGGCTGTAGGACAACACACTAGCGGATGTAGCTCAACCACCGTAGCGGATGCAGGCCACCTCGACCACCAGACCACCACTTCACCGCCACAGCGACAACTACACAGAGCAGCAGCGACACCTACCTACATATCTACAAGAGAAACGACGACACAGCAACACAGCAGCACCAGATCAACCACCACTCTCATCTAGAGAAGTCCGGACTCTATTGTGCCCATAGCGACCAGGGTTCTCCAGGCGTTTTAGTTGGCGGAGGGACTTTAAAACTTAGAATTAACAACAACAACAACAACACCATTTTTGATTTTAAATATTTTCCGTCCGCTGTTTTTTGTTCTAATCAAAGTTATATTTTATGTTAGTACACAAGTATCTTTGTCCGAAAGGTTAACATTTGCACAATATTTGCTCTACTTCTTTCAGTTAAAACACTTTTAACTGCAATTCAAAAAGTACCAAGTGTTCAGTAGGGTAAATGTGAGGTTTGGTGCAAACTAGAACCTGGTTTAAACCCCCAGCGGCCTTTTTGCCACTGACCGTTCCAAGGTGGTAGCCCTACGGTCAACCTTTTTGTGTTTGTGACGTCAAATGCCTTTATTATTACTATTGCCATTCTTGTTTGTCTTTTTGCGTGTTTTGGAGTTTACTGCGTTCTGTGTTCTGCATTTCCTGTTCGATTTTTATACTTACTTTCACATTTACTGAGTCTAGATATCGGCTAGGTGAAACACGTGACAGCTATTCATACCTTAGGGTTATGGCTTATTGAAATGTATCATTATAAGTTATTGTGCTTTAGTACAGGATATTGTTAATGTTTCATTTCTAGCTTTGCAGTTCACGTTTTAAAATTACCAATTTCCTAGTTTTTGGTTTGTTTTTTATTTAGCCACAAAACCTGAGTATGTGTTCATTATTTGTTTACTGTACTAAATGTTTGTAAATATAGATATAAAGATCGAACAGGAAAAGCAGCATTTAAGGACGACAGTCAACCACAAACACACACAGAAACAAAGAACACATTTAAAGATGAATAAAAGGCCAAATAAGACATCACAAACGCAAAAGGGTTGACAATAGGGCTACCGCATTGGAACGGTCAGTGGCAAAAAAAAGTCCTCTGGGGGTTTAAATAAGGTTCTAGGGTGCACCAAACCTCACACTTACCCTACTGTCAACCCAATAAAACGGGACAGTGTAAATAAAGAAATCCACGCCATGAACTATTCTCTAACCAACAAGGCAGCATTAATAGGCAATATAACTAAAACACAAAGATACTTGTGTATATATAAATACAAAACAAACAATATCCTAGAAAGCCTAGAAAGCCACAAAGAAGGTACTAAATGACTTGGCAGATTGAGGGCACAACAAGAATGTCATACATATGGTCTTATTGACCCATTAATTATAAAAACAAATAAAAACTTGGAATTTGTTATTAATCAGGCATTTTGAAATTTTAACAGTAGATATAAAGTTCGAACCTGAAATGTAGCTTTCACAGAACACAGTCAACCAAACTACGCTTACAATGTAACACACGTTCCAATCCATTTTCCGCTTTAAAATACGACTCTGTAACACATCTTGCTATACTGGTGATGAATTTCATTACGAGTATCCTTTTCCGTGTAAATATTTTATTGAAAGTAGAAAAACGTATTTAAGAGAGTTCTATTATACGCATCACATCACCATTAATTATGAATCAGCTAGCAATGTTTTGCAACAATTATATTATCTTATCTGTTTTGCGGTGCGTATAATAGAACTCTCTTAAAAACTGTTTTCTATTTTCAAAACACTTTACTTATTCTCCGTTCTAACTGTACTTCGGTTTTTTATGTTACTTTATTCCATTTTGCTGTTCTATATAATGTATGTGTTTACTGTTTGTTCAGTTAGATAAATGTGTGTATTTCATACATATGCTTTGACCTTTGATAATTTGATAATCCTACAACTGTTATAAAGTAACACACTTTCCAGGAAGGTTATCACTGTTTCGCTCTATCATCTGTTTTTGTTAGTTATATACTCAGTTGCAAAAGAAACTGGACACTTTGAAAATTTACTTTACACCCTATCCTCTTTATCAAACGACAGTCCCTTAATGATTCGACCTATTGAAAAAACAAATGACAACATGATACATGTATTGCCAATGGAATGATAAAAACTTTGGTACCAAACATGGCATATCCATTTTTTAATTTGTCAATTTAATTCTAAACAAACGTTATACAATTAATCTAAACAGAACTCGGTGTCCATTTTCTTTTGCAACTGAGTATAATTGGTCGTTAAATGCCGTCTTATGGCAAGTGATTCTCCCTGACATAAGAAGACGATATGTGTTATTTTTATTTCTTTTCATCGAGAAATGAGATCTGTTTGTATTTTCAAGTATGAGAACCATGCGTGTAGATATAAATTTTTGAACATTTCGAGATGAAATAAAACTGAGTTTTGAAAATCAACCAGTTAATAAGGCATTCAATGACTACAAAGCCAACCAGAAACACGCATCGAAACAAACAAATTTACAAGGATAAATAGGAGCCAACGCATGTGACATCGCAAACTTAAAACTCAGTTAAGCAAACTTAAAATAGTTGATAATACTCAGTTTTTCTGATTTGGCAGAAGCCAGAGAAACAAGAGAATAAACAGTAAAGGCACAACTGATATGATTTAAGATAAACATCATACGTGACACCGTCCTTTCAATGACAAAGTCGAGTATGTAGCACATTAACGTAGTTACTTTCATTTGCATTAGCTTACTGAAAATGGAATAAAAAACAAACCAGAAGATGTATAACCATAATTCATCTCATATAACTTTATTATAATAATATCACATATATATTTATATACATCAACGTCTCATATGTAACGCAACTTGGAATAAATTATCGAAAAAACAACAACAAAATAAACAACAGGAACATAACAATCAACATTATGTGTCATTGAAAATTAAAAATATATATTACACTTTTGGAAATTATCTTTAACTGTAAAACACATATATAGACGATATTACATGAGTGCCTGTTTAATATTGATTTATTAAACGACTTGGATAAAATTATATGAGGCGAGGCTATGACGAGCGTCATATTAATCTTATCCAACGAGTATAATAAATTCAATAATAAATAGTCATGAATGTAAGATTCTATTTAACACATAACTCTAAAAAAGCCTCAAAAGCAACATTTATTAGTGTAGGTGCCTAAATATAACATTGTCGTACGATGAAGTCGTATACTTGTATGATCACGTAGCATGTTGACTCGGTATTTTTCGTACGACGCCGAAAAAAAGGTACTAGCTCGTCGATTTCGGTAATCCGGTATTTAAACGGTTACGGAAATAGACGAGACAATTCCGATGTACTTCAAGCTGAACGGAAAATACCGAACGATTTTTCGGCCTTCATTTGCATATTTATTTCTCTAGTTTAATATGATAAATATATCGCAATTTTATTACACTCCCACTTTAGAAATGCAAGAGTTTTAGTGGTGTACATATATACTTGTGTACAGCTAATACCTTGCTAAAGAAGAATGTCGTTTTCATTATAGACGCTAAACACTCACTTTGTAACAGACAGACTAGATTCAATCAAGGGCAGGAGATGATTTCTCAAAATAAATAACCTAATATTCTATCCAGTACTGCATATATTAGAACATTCACAAGTTCCCAATGGACACGTTTGAGACTGCAAATCAAACATTCCACACGATATAAACCATGTCGTAACAAGCCTAAATCTCCGGCATAATATGATGTCCTAGTACAGTAATATTAATTTACAACACTCGCCTATATCTTTCGTAACATCTTTTTAGTTCATATTGACCTAGACGTGCACTTATCAATTTTCTATTGAGTTTATATTGTTACACTAGCACAGTAACGAAAACAGAATGTGATTTTCTTCAAAAACTCACTGGCTGTTAAACTACCTAAACAAAAGTACCACACTGTAACAATTTTCAATTGAGTTTATATTGTTACACTAAGGCACAGTAACGAAAATATAATGTGTTTTTTTCAGGAACTCACTGGCTGTTAAACTACCTAACACATTTTTATTGAGTTTATATTGTTGCACACAGTAATTTTCTGTTAAACTAACTAAACAAAAGTACCAAACTGTAACAATTGCCTATTGAGTTTATATTGTTACACTAAGGGACAGTAACGAAAACAAAATGTGTTCTCTTCAAGAACACACTGGCTGTTAAACTACCTAAACAAAAGTACCAAACTGTAACAATTTCTATTAAGTTTAATATATTGTTACACGAATGGCGCCATAACGAAAAGAGAATAACGTTTTCTTCAATAATTCACTCGTTTTTAAACTACCTAAACAAAAGTACCAAATATTATTATAATAATACAGTTAGATACCCTGAGCTATTCCTTTACTTATTATGGGACCTTTTTTGTCAGACCTCAACATAGGCCAGACACCGTAATCATATGTGTTTCCTGACCTATTATACGCCGTGTAATGATCTTGGTTAAAGCGCGCGCCTTCTGTGTCTTTGGTGATATACTCCAACACGATTGGTGGATCCTGGACACTCATCAACCATACAAGTTCCGCGCACCTGTTAATATACGCAACTATGCGTGACGCATCGTTGAGGTACATCTTGTGGAAGCCAGAGGATTCAAGAAGCGTTCTGCATATCTTATCACGACACTCCTATCAAAGACATTACAAAAATAGCGAATGATTAAAATAATATTGGTGTAGTATCAATGAGGCATTTTTGAAATTTGCCAAAGTAGGTGATGTATATTCATATTTTTTCAGTGCATGCATGAACACGTCATTTGTAAAGAAGTCGTTAATACATTTAAACTGAATAGTACACAAACGGTAGGTAAGATAAACCTATTTCTTAATCGGACCTACCTCTTTCACATACGGTATCGATAGCACGGCCGTTTGTTTTCTGTACTTTAAAAGCAGGCTTCTTGAGGTGGGCAGGGTTTCTCCTAAATTTCTTGGATGATGGCCGCCGCCGTGCTAAAATACAAAAACAAATCTAGCCTTAAAAAGAATCTGTACCAAAACTCCCCGTTTCACTAAGAAGTTTTCAAAGAAAGTGTTTGAATTATTTGACACTCAACAATTTATAATTATATAGATAGATTGTCAAATTTAATAATATCATTTACTGTATAATTGATTGTTTTTTTTATCATAACTTTAAAGGCTGAGCATAAGCATATTCAACAGTTATAATAAGTTGGCGGGATGTAGCCTTTAATAATAATGCCAATGTCTGGTATTTATTGTATGTCTATGTTACAAAACATGTATATTAAGGACACGTAGGAATATCAGTTCAGCTTCGCCCCTCGAAAGGTTAACTCCCTTATTCTTTACATATATTTTCTATACACATGTACGTGTATTACTTAAACGTTTAAACATTATAATTTAAACGTGTTTAAGTATAACCATCCGGGCAAACATTTAGCATTGTAGTTCGTAGTATATATTTTATTTGAGGTCAAAACAAGTGATTGATCAATAGTCATTGGATAATCTAAATCAGACTGATATATCTTTGCTTTCTTGTTTAAGGAAATGTGCTAGTAACTCTTAGAAAGATGGTATCAGCATACCTATGTAAGTTAGAAACTGTCACTAATGTGCGATGCGTTGCATACTTTTAGATATTTCCAACTGAGATTGTCAGTCAAATTTTGGAAATAACATACCAATGTACGAGTATTGTAGCACACTCACAGATGCAGTGAATGGAACTAAAATACGCAAAGTAACTGATTGCAAAGAATACACGCATATACTGCTTCTAAGTGGATGCAACTTACAAAGAATAAACACCATTATAATACTAATGACTGTGTAAACGCAGTTTGAAAACGTATATAGAATAATATCACTAATGGCTGTGCGGCTGCAGGTTGCAAATAATACAAACAAAAAAGATACTTAATAATATATGGATGCAGTTTGCAAAACATAAACGCAATATTCATACTAAAGACATGGCATTGGTGTATAGTAATATAGTTGCAACTGTGTGAGATAAAAATATAGCTTTAAACATAGAACTTTAGTCATTCTCTCTTTCTAGGGGTGTACATCGCCGATTCGAAAAGATGTGTGACTACATATTAACTATGAATTGAGCAAATACTTTAAAACAAAATGAGAAAAAAGGATTTGAAAGAAAACAGAACGTGGATCAAATTACTGAACAAATGCATACATCTTACTCTTTAAGTTTATTTGTCTTAAATCATGTTAATTTAACTAAACCGTGGCGTGCTTGAATTATAATGAACTAATGCATTACATGTTCGGAGCCTGGTGCTGACATTACGTCAAGTGCGGACTTCTCCAGATCCCGCAGTTGATGCTCAGCTATTTCTCCTGCAATAAGCCATGCTTCCTGTAAAGTATGCAAACCATCTAAATCCTACGAAGTTTAGATCACAACAAACAGTGCCATGGTAACCATGTGCTGAGTATATGTTTCATAAGAAGTAATGCTTTCAAACATTAGCGAACTGTATTTCCTATGGCATGAGTATTTATCATAGCTATATAGTATATATACAGGTATGTACTTACTTTGTGTAAAACAATATTAACTTTTAGAGAGACAGAGATCAGTATTTTAATGTTACAGTGTCCTTTTGTTACACTATGACATAATGAAACAGTTTATCTAAACTGAGTATGCATATTTCTGCTCTTATCAAGTACATACATGTATGATATATGCAGAACTTTTCTGTGTTTAGATACTTTCTAAATCTGATTGTAATCCATCGCTTTTCATGAAACATATATATTAGTGTATATAATTGTCTACGCTCTGGTGTCTTTTATTACATGCGACTCCTTTCCTCCTGGTGTGGTCATCACACCAAATGCCTGTCGCTCTAATTCTCTCAACTGTGCGTCTGCTATATCACAGGCTATCAAGTAGGCTTCCTGAAAAGTTCATTTTCTAAACTCTACATATATTTCTATGCTTACACATGTTTCGCCATAGTAATTAAATATGATATGAACTGAGATTAGTGTAATGCTGTATGCATTATTGTCTTAACTAGTAGTATATAGTCCTACGACTAGGAGTAATATATCTGCTCAATTTTAGCAATACTAGTAGTCTAATATTAGCTTGTCTGCAACAGCAGCATCTTGGTTTACCGTATTCGTTGGAGTATATACCGTCATCAATATTTTTTCCCAATTCATTTGCGTGAACATGTGTTATTTCAGTCGAAGTTGTGCTTTGTATTTGTTAATTGGCATATCTGAAGATCTTGATCACTGTTTATTGTCATAATCATCCATGACAACCTATTATAATACGGGTAAGCATGGTGGTCTAATCTGTAAACGCTTCCTGAAACGCCTGAATATTTAAACTTAGGTTTACAGGGATATGTATTTTAAGTTGACACGTACTGTGACAATCCACAAGAGATGTCTAACTGTTTTCTCTGGTCCAAACTCCTTGCAGATCTCATCATATGCGTCTCGCCACTCATTAGTGTAACATTCCCGGAACTTTCTGGCGAGTTCAGTTGGTCTGTTGTTGTCAAATTCGGGTGGCATGTCCTTCAGTCGTTTATCATTTCTGTGGCAATGAAAAGAAATGTGGCTATATTTGTTTCAAACTGATTAAATAATTAAAATATTCTAAACTACAGTGAAATTACATACATAGTTGAGATAAGTACATTTAAAATGTATAATTTAAGTTAAAATTAAGATGCAGCGTTAAGATACGAATACGTTAGATTTATTGCCAATAATGATGAGTTATTGGTGTTATATATCTAGAAAAAATCCACAGAAAAAAACCACTTACATTGTTTTGAACATTTTGACCATATCTAATGTTTACATTCCTAAGTTAAGTGATGACATGTATCAGAAGTCAGATGAACTGATGAAAATCATGTGATAATGTCAAAATATTCAAAACAATGTAAATGTTTACTCAGAGCAATGGATGTTGTCTATATATTTTGGTAAGCCCTAGTTTGTAGGTTAAACACCCGATTATCTAGATTTAAATATTTCTTAAAAGCATACGTGTTATTTGGTTCATCGGCAGTTGCCTGTCTTGCCCAGTTGTTTCCCTCGGCCGGAGAACCAAAGTTCACTCTGTATCGTCCCTTGTCTAACCGATCGTGGACTTCGACTGGGTATTGTGGATATTCTTGTCTGCGAACAAATCAACAAATAAGTTGCTATGTACTGAATGCATGTTGATTAACACAGATAAGGTAATCATATCACTTTATTATGTTAAATTTTCTTGAATAGGTAAGTAGAATTTCGCTAGTAAATGTTTTACTTTAATTGTCATTGATTCATATTCCAAAGACTCATCAAACGCTTCAATTATCATTTATCTGCTACTTACCGTGGTTTCAAATTGATACGTTTCATGTTTGTGGTTATTGCCATAACGTGAAATACGTCAATCATATAAGTACTGTGTTCCATTAATTAAATGATTCTACAATTAGATTACAGGAAATATACATTAAATACATTCAATAAGCCTTCTGAAACTATCCACCAACCCCATTATTATAATCTGTTATCGTAATCAGCAGGGTTTGCATATGGTAAAAGGATTAGTCTCGATGATATAATGTTGTGATTCAGAAGAATAGACGTGTGACCATAATACTTCTTTGAGTTTGATTTTAATAAAAGCTCAGCATCATCAGTCAGGGCAATATGTTTTTACCTCTAATTACTGCGTTTGCATACAGAAATGATAAGGATTCTTTTACGAGAGTTAACTAATACATTAAATTCAAATCGTTAATAGTGAATCGCTGTGTTAATTGGAGACGTTTTAAAAGACAATGGTAGGAAGCTTTAAATCACGAAGTTAACAGTTTTATATTTGATACAATAACACCCAATATTTAACTATTCAAGAACCTTTTATTAGATATATATTGTTACTATATTTGTACCTGTATGTACTATTTGAAATCTTTTCGTCAGGCCTATCTCCAAAATCTTGACCCCAAAGCTCTTTATGAGATGCATTTGGGCCTACTCCTCGGAACCCTCCCAATGATCTTTCTAAAGATGGGTTTTGATCTTGTCGATCGCTCGTCGGTCTACTGACGGGTTCATTCGGCGTCTGAAGCCGTGGAAAATCAGACCTCATTGGTTGTTTCTCGGGTGAATTAAGACGGAGACTGTCATAGTTGGCCTAAAAGATTAAGTGATGAAGGTAATGAAGTAACACGAGAATTGTATGTTTTACAACATAACTATTGTCTAGACTCCCTGTAGAAACACATCTGTAAAACGTATTTTGTATGTGATTATTTTCACCTATGTCGTAACCATGCATGATTATTTAAAAATAGACATAAACATCGAGCAGGAAAAGTAGCATTCAAGGACGACAGTCAACCATAAACACACACACAAACTAAGAACAACTTTAATGATGAATAAAAAGGCAAGATAAGACATCACAAACACACAAGGGTTGACAATAGGGCTACCGCGTTGGAACGGTCAGTGGCAAAAAAAGCAGCTGAGGATTTAAACAGGTTTTCGGGTTCACCAAACCTCACTCTTACACTATTGTCATCTCAATAAACGGGACAGTGTAAAGATATACCCGTCAGGTTATAATCTCGAACAAACAAGGCAGCATAAATAGGCAGTATAAGTGAAACACATAAATGATCATGTATATAAAAAACATGCATAAAAAGCATGTAAACTGAGATAAACCAGTCAATAGAATTATATATATAAAGCAATATTGCTTGTAATTGAGTGTATGTTTTGTGTATGGTTAGTTAGGTAATGTCTCTATTATTTTACCTACGACATCTTGAAATGTGTTATTTTCTTTTGTATTTCCCTTGAACGTGTATTCACGTATGTTTGCTATTACAATCGTAAGTGAAAAGAAACACTGCATATTATTGTATAACTACACACCCTACCACCAACCAAAACCACAGAAATGACATCAACGACGATGATGTAGGGCTGGTTGCTGACTCCGCTGGCTGTTAGCCACATGCACGCACAGCCCAGAGGTCAGTGTTGATCAGCAAGGCCTTATTCAGTATTAACATAAAGGGCATGTTTTCGACCACTCTGCAACGTGTACTACCAAGTTGTCAGTGTTGATTTGAAAGGCCACTTTCAGTTGTAGAACTGGATGTTGACCCCTACGAAACGTGTACACCCAAGTGGTCAGTGTTGTTTAGAATGGCCATTTTCAGTATTAACATGTAGGACTGTTTTGACCCCTTCGCTACATGCACACCCCAGTGATCAGTGTTGTTTATCAATGCCTTACAAATGTACTAAACATAATGGTCGTGTAGGGCTTGTTGCTGAACCATATGCTACGTGTACAACACAGTGGTCAGAGTTGTTTATCAATGCCTTACAAATGTACTAAACAGTATGGTCGTGTAGGGCTTGTTGCTGAACCCTATGATACGTGAACAACACAGTGGTCAGAGTTGTTTATCAATGCCTACAGATGTACTAAACAGAATGGACATGTAGGGCTTGTTGCTGAACCCTATGCTACGTGTACCACACAGTGGTCAGAGTTGTTTATAAAGGCCTCTGTGTGGAGTCTGGTTCGTCGCTGGAAAGAATGCGGTGTTAAAACATTCGGATCAATCATTTTAGCATAATAAATAATGCTGTGGCATTTGTTTTCATGATATGCACTCGTATGGGATCTGTTATTCATCTCAAATACTCACCCGATGTGGATCGTATTGTTGTTTCTGTTGCTGTTGCAGCTGCTGCTGCTGCTGCTGCTGCTGCTGCTGCTGCTGCTGCTGCTGCTGCTGCTGCTGCTGATTGTATGTACGGTATGCAGTGTCGTCTTTAATTGGTGACATTGGGCTTCTTTCAGTTACTCCCTGAAAGTTTGGAGAAAGGTACACATAAATTTATCTTTGTTACTGTATATAATGGAGCAATTAATATTGAATACATATAATAGATACAATTTCAATACTCATATATTTACTGATATGGTTGTTGATTTCACGGATGCATATTTCAATGATAGCTTTTATAGTTGTATTGTTCCTACATATACGTTTGTCAACTTTGTTAGTGATCTCCACTTGGTGGATTATTCCAGTAACATTGTCTTGTTAGTAAACCCTGGCATTCTAGTAAAGAAATACACATATAGATTCATGTTCATGAACAGTCTCAATCAAACCGAGACTGCAATATGTTTTGTATTTAACGTGTTCGACGATTTCCAAATTTCTCCGGCAGGCTGGCTCCTGTTATTTTAGTTTCATAATTTGTTGTGTTATGCCATGGTTATTTTGTTTTATTCATTGTAATACTATGATGATAATTTAATAAAAGAGTTTTGATCGGTGGGAATCATATACACAAGTAAGCGTGTCTATATACGACGTTGGCTAATAGTTTAAAACTATATTATTGGTTTATATAGAACGTACATGGTGTCGTAGAGGTGTTGATGGCGTAGGTGGAACAGAACGATTGGTCTGAGGCATAGGTTGTCCAGTACGATTGATTTGCGGTGTGTAGACGTCATTTCTCTTACTAGGACTTACACTTTCCCGCTTCGGAGTGTATATGTCTCGTTTATCTTCATAGGTTGGCTGTAGTGCACCTGTGTCTCGTCTAGGGGACTGTTTTACTGGATTCTGCAAAGCGATACAATGAATAAAATATGTTGCATGCAAAACTCAGTCCTTACCATAACACATGTGTAGTATATTATGTACAATGGGTTTCACTACATATAGTATACAGTTATCACATGTCTGTTTGGGGAACAGTCAAAACTGTTTTCCCGAGGTGGAGGGGATGGCAGTGTGAACTGTTTCCCGAGGCCGATAGGCCGAGGGAAACAGTTCACACTGACATCCCCCGACACCTAGGGAAAACAGTTTTGACTGTTCCCCAAACACACATGTGATAACTGTTTTATTACCTGATTAATGTTACTGTACGAAACAGTGAAAATGAAAATTTGTTTTATAATGGGAAGCTATGGTGAAAAAAGCAACATGACGTCACGCAAACGAAATTCCAGCACGTGAGGGAAACAGTCGAAACTAAAGCCCGGTAACAGTTCGTTTTCACCGGGAACAGTCTTTTCCTTAGTGAATTAGCAAGAAATGACGATATAGCATTTATATAGGAGATCAGGTAATAATATGAAATGTCGTCGGCGACAAATGAACAGCAAAGTCATAGGTGAAAATATGAAAGACACTATATCAGGTACCACAACTAACTTTCCTTAAATATAAAGCCTATTTTATGTGACTATATCCGAAGGTCATTATGTATATGTTTGAAAATATATACTTACTGGCTACCAGATCTCCCCTATCATCGTATGGCAGAATACATATGTTGTGCTACCAGTAGCCTAAGCAAGCAACTTCTATTTTGCCTTCACATGCATTTCAAAGGAATTGTTGTTTTTTTTGTTTTAATCAATACACTACAAAATAATGTTACTGGAACGTGTTGATCACAAACAAAAGAAAGCTATGCTTTTTAAAAATGGATAACACATTTTCATACTCCATCTATACATTATCATATAACATGTTGTAACATGTAACAATGTTATACATGTATTATAAACTGGTTTCTGCAATGCTTCTAATTTACCTTTGACAGCTCCAAATCCGACAATCTGTTTACCAAACTCTGATATTCTTTGTATGCAGGTTCAATGATTTCCCTAGATTCACTAAACTTTCCTATCTCTGAAAAATCTATCATCAGCTTCAATGCTTTAAAGTTTTCCTCGTCCTCTTCTAGTTTGGCAATAATGGCATCGAATTCTTTCCGAACAAAACTGGAGAAACTGGCTGATACATTGTGCCATTGTGACTTTTGGAGGTACAGAAATAGCTTTTCCGTGTTTGGCGTCTTGATCGGCTGATGGAGAGGCATGTTTCGTCTTCTTTCTTGTAATAAAAAAACCATTTAATTAATTATGATCATTATGGTCCTTCAGTCTTTGTACATTCATATTTTTAATATCTAAGGTCGCTTGTTATCATTTATTAAGACAAATATTACAGAACAGTTATGGTACAGTTTCAGTAAATATTACATAACAGAAATCATACAAATATAATGTTACCCTTTTATTCAATATTTCGTCCCCTTGGCCTTTTTCAAGAGAAAATGATTTCACGACACTTATGTCACGTCAATTTTGCGTATAAGCGACGGGAGTTATGACGCTTCCTGTCCATGTAACGTCGTTTCCCGCAATGACGTCGCGTCATGGCTCAGAACGACGTTATATAATTTCCTGAACTCGCCACAATTCACAAGAGTTCAAAAATATTCTACAGTAAATGTATATGCGCAAGTTCAAGTGTTCTTGTTAAAGCAGGTAGTCAAATGGGTAGATCTGAGCCAATCTAAGTCATTATTAATTAAACAATATTGTATTCAATAGTTGCCTTACTATTGCGTGCAAGCGCGAATGACAATAAATAACTAGTATACTAGTTCATCCGATTGTGTACAGTCATATTTTGTAAGATTGTTAATATCATTACTGTTTGTTCGTTGTTATTTTGTGAATTAGAATTTTTCAATTTTTATTTTTTTTAGAAGTTTTGTTGTTTGTTGTTATAGTGTGTATATACAGTGTACACAGTAAAGTGTATGTATATACAGTGTACACAGTACAGTGTATGTATATACAGTGTACACAGTACAGTGTATCTATATATAGTGTACACAGTACAGTGTATGTATATACAGTGTACACAGTACAGTGTATGTATATATATATATAGTGTAAACAGTACAGTGTATGCATATGCAGTGTACACAGTACAGTGTTTGTATATATAGTGTACACAGTACAGTGTATGTATATTTAGTTTACACAGTACAGTGTATGTATATACAGTGTACACAGTAAAGTGTATCTATATATAGTGTACACAGTACAGTGTATGTATATACAGTGTACACAGTGCAGTGTATGTATATATATAGTGTACACAGTACAGTGTATGTATATACAGTGTACACAGTACAGTGTATATATATATAGTGTACGCAGTACAGTGTATGTATATACAGTGTACACAGTACAGTGTATGCATATATATATAGTGTAAACAGTACAGTGTATACATATGCAGTGTACACAGTACAGTGTATAATGCACTTACAATGTTGTTCTGTATCTGATCCTGTAAGAGAAGACGGTTCTTTTTTGAATTCAGTAGTTGTTCAGATTTAACTTAAATACACACTTCGCATGGATTTGCATTCTCAACACTAACGAATAAGTCCCACACTTGTCTTAAAAACAAAAGAACTTGGCTTAAAAGGCAAACTCATTTAATTAGGAAAATGGCATATTACCAGCTATTCTCGTATCGCTATGTATTAATGCCGTATTTTTTAAAAGTTGTTTAAAATAAATATATTCATTTATTCAAATAAACAAAATCATCAGTTAAAAAACAATATACTCAATATATAAGCTGGTATTTTAGCAAACGTTATCAATATTCAAAACCGATAACACGAACCACATTCATTCTTTGTTTATCAACAGTTTGTGCCAATCTTAAATTTTGCGTAAACAAAATGTTAATGTCAAGTAACGCATATGTTATATATTTACCTTAGTTGCAATTTGCTGAAATAATTCCAAATGCAAGCTTGCATGAAATTAATACGTTCCAAACATGTTGTGTATTTTATTTATTTTTCTTAAAAGCTTGCTGTTAATGTAAACATGTCCTTTATTGTGTCGACAAGTAAAAAGATGTACCGATACAGTTATTTCAATGTTAAGCTAATTCCAATGTCCCAATTTCAATGCCATTAGTTTTAGTGTGGTTGTATTGAATAGCGATTGATGATCCATGGCAGTTAATATGTATACGTTTTTGTAAAGGTACGCCTTGGCTCGTTGCTCTAAAGAATTACTTTTAAATACATTAACTTTAAACTTCTGATATGTGTTTGGCTTAAACTGACTAAACCTAAACCACTTTAAAGTATTCTTAGGGAGTACGCGACGTGTCTATTAATTTGCGTGTAGTGCATTCGTATTGTAGGCGGTAAAGTAAAGCTAGTATTTGTTGTATTTGATGTCATTTACGTTCTGCCATAGCGGAAGTGACATTGCAGTCTGAGATTACTTGGTTAGCTTATACGAGTTATTTGTCATTGTGGTATAAAAGTATGAGCATGGTGTACACATTGGGCAGTAACGATTGGGCGACATCGTTACTGCCGAATAAGCCAATAATAGAGGATGTAACCCCCTCCCCCACTGAGTACTGAATACTCCTTAATTTGAGGTCTGAGTACTGAATACTCCTTATTTTAGAGACCGAGTACTGAATGCTATTTAGCACAAATTACATCATAGTTCTTTTAAGATTTTTTATAATAGATCCAGGTGCATTTACTTCTAGTCTTTTTACACAACATCATCATTTTTGCTATCTTACCTCTACAAGATTAAATATCTAAAAATCCAACAGGCTTGTAACATTATTACTAATAAAATGACGAATTAAACTTTATGAAACTGTATATGTGTTACCTTTTGTCTTTTTTCTTCTATTATATTATATTTCCTGTATAGATACAGTACGGTGTTGTACCCTGGATATGTTACTTACATATTCTAACACGACCTCCGCATTCTTTCATATAAACACAAAAAAAAAGACAGCTGTATGTTATTCTATGTATGTATGTTGTCCGTCCGTCCGTTCGTCGGGAATAGTGTCTCAGCTATTACTTGGAAAGTACTGAAGGGAGTTGCGTCAAACTTCACACAACTGTTCATCACATTGAGAGGGTGTCGCGCGCAAGAATCATGTTCTTGTCTCAAAAGTCAAGGTCACACTTGGAGGCCAAAGGTAATCAAATCGTAAAACATTCCTGTCTCAGCCATTACTTGGAAACTACTGAAGTGAGTTGTGTCAAACTTCACACACATGTTCATCACAATGAGAAGGTGTGTCGCGTTCAAAAATAATGTCGGTGTCTCAACGGTCAATGTCACAGTTGGAGGTCAAATGTCAAAAAATCTTAAAAGAAATCATGTCTCAGCCATTACTTGGAAACTACTGACGGGAGTTGCTTCAAACTTCACACAAATGTTCATCAAATTGAGAAGGTGTGTTGCGCGCAAGAATCATGTCAGTGCCTTCAAGTTCAAGGTAACAGTTGGAGGTCAAAGGTTATTTTTTCATGTCAGCCATTTATTAGTCCAAATCTACTGAAGAAAATTAATGCGTCGAACTTCACACAAATGTTTATCACAATGAGAAGGTGTGTCTTGTGCAAGAATCATGTCAGTGCCTCAAAGGTCAATGTCACAGTTAGGCAGATGGTTTGCAGTTGGGGGCATCCGTGTCTCGTGGACACATTTCATTTTTATTACATAAATGCTTCTTTATGTTTGTTAGTTTGTTAGTATAACTACTCACAAAAAATAAATAATGCATGTTTAATATCATTCAAAATACATATGGCAAACATGTGTGACCCAACTTGGATAGCAAATTAAATAAAGAATAAGGTCCCGGAAACTAAATGTTAAATAACAAAGTTATAACAAATATATGTATATATTTTTTTAAATATAACCCTAACCCTAACTTCTGCGCTTATATAAATCAATTTTAGTAAAAATAAAGTGTGTTCGTTTTTGAGAATTTAATAGAAGAATAAGAACGCTCATAGTCATTTAGCCAAATTTTTGTCTATTTTTAGGCGGTACCGGGAAGTCATTTTTAACACAGTTACATAAAAAAATACATATTTATGTCCGCTAGACCATTTTACATTAACATATACTAATTTTAATAATAGGAACACGATAGTTTATGAACAATAATATTATGAGTAAGACTGGTCCAAGTTATTTAGACAAAAATCTTGTCTAATTTTAGGCGGTCCTGGAAAGTAAATCATTAATTACAAAGTCATTTTTTAACATAATTACATAAAAGTTGTTTTACATATTTATGTCCGCAAGACCATTCTACATTAATATATACTAATTTTAATTATAGGAACACGATAGTTCATGAAAAATAATATTATGAGTAAGACTGGTTCATATATGATAATCACTTTTGACCGGAGGCCACGGGTTCAATCCTCCGTGGAGCCACTGAGTTTCGTCGGTGTGTTCTTGGGCAAGACACTTCCCCTTAGCCCCGTCCGTCGGATGGGGACGTAAACCGGGCGGTCCCGTGTATCGGTTTATCCTCCGAGCACGTTAAAGAACCATAGGACTCTATTCGATAATAAGAGTAGGGCAGGTTCCCGGATTACTATGTATCCTTCCCCTCTCTCTGGGGCGGCTCTAAATAACCTATACTGTGCTGATGAGCCGTTAAACAACATTCAATTCAATTGATAACAGGTCCCGGAAACATATGGAAGAATCTTCCTCAAACGGGTTATCGATGAGTCGCCAGATTTTTACATGGAGCGAATAGGGGGAAATTTCATTATTGTTTAATATTAGAAATTCTATAAATATGATCGCTTAGATGCAAACGGTTTCTTAAAATACAATTTATTATCTTTATTTTGATATAAGTTTCATATTTTTATGTTAAAAGGATCTTGGTCTGTTTTCGAGTTTAAATACACCATCTAGTGTCCTTATATGTTCTATATAAAATTCTTAAAATATGTCGAACATGTGTTTTTTAATTGTAAATATATCGCATAATGACGAAACTGAAGCCTTAGGTGCAAACGGTTCTAAATAGGTGAAACACTAATCTTTATTTTGATATAGTTTTGTTAATGACACTAGTTATAGATGGTCTGTTTTACAAGCAAAGATAGCAATTTTTTTAAATTATTAATTGTTGTTGTTGTTGTTGTTTGCGATAATCACATTAAGCAGACGACGCGGAGAAATATATAACATGAAGAGTTGTATGCATAAATGTTTAATTCATGCAAAAACCCATTACACATGTATTTCTCTGTCCAATGATGGTATTTCCATTTTAGGCAAAACAGGAGTCAGAACGAAATTTTTGCTATATCAAAAATGATGGTATTTTTAACTTTTAAACAGCTTTTTATAGAAGTTCTCACTATTATAATGCCATTTCCATAAAAAATACACTTAAAAAAAACTATTCTCAGTTAGGCTATAGCTTATTAAAAGCTTTGTTTATAATAAAGTATTTCATGTAAATATTAAACTGATATTTTAAAAATGTGTTTTGCTTAAATTTACTAAAGTGCATTTATAGTTTCATTCCATATGGTCACTGTAGATACATAATGATTCTCAATGTTTTATGGCCCCCATAAAGTGTGCAAGTGTGACTGCCGACACGCTCAATTACATAACGCCCGAGGCGTTTTTATCGATATCTGCGGGAGGTAAATCTGTACTAATATATCACCAACAGTTACATTTCGTGAAATTATTGTTTTTTTCAGTCGATTTCGATTTGAGGAAGATTCTTCCATATGGTTATTGCTAAATTACAAAGTTAAATTATTTTTATATGTTTTTGATTATCTTTGTGTGTGTCACATAGATTAATTCATTCTGCGTTGAAATAAACCATATATAAGACAAAGTATCAACCCGTTTAAGAGTTATTGGACATACCGTACACAGTATTTAACTATATTTAAAAGGGACGTATAGATCTGTGTTCAACTGTCGAAAGCGCACTCTATAATGCGGGACCTAAAACACCTAAGAGCCGGGATCTGCTAGACGAATGAAGGCCCGTTTATCAAAATTAAACCTTTATTTACATTTTATGATTTTTTTTTACATTCAAATGAAAATATTTGGTTTTAAAAATATATTGCCAGTACTAAATACTAAATAGTGTGTTGTGCGAGTACTGCGTACCAGGCTCGTGCGTACTAAATACCGCTTAAAACGCCCCGAATACTGCGTACCAAAAGGGGGGGTGGGGGTTTCAGCCTCATAATACACCCGAATTCACTCAATTTAACAAAGTCGGAATAATGTTCATGTTTCTTTACGTTTTTAAATCCTTAGTTTAGAGAACAACATACCGTAACTGTCATAGACATACTTTCATGTTTATAAGCTAAACGTGTATGTGTTTCTATAACTGTTTTGCTATTATTAACATCTGTTCACACATGATCATGATGATAATATAATTCAGTTAATCCGGTAAATAAAATTACTACTAAAGTGAGGCGAAAATATGGTCTCTGAACACATGAGGTTTTCCTAATTTTAAAAAATACAATTGGAAAATAACAATGTGAACTCTTAAAACAGGTGATCTCTTGAAGGAAGTGGTCTCTTTAACAGGGTTGACTATAGTTTTATGGTTGATGACCGCTTATGTCGGTGCTGGTCGGTGCTGGGGTGTTGTTATAGTTATATTTACAGGAACACAGAATGAGTTTGTTCTGCTGTGTACATACTGAAAAGGGGATCCCCCGGAAGGAAGTAATGCAAATTAAAAAAGAGAAAGTAGCAGACTCCGTTTGTATTGAGTCTGTTCATGAGAGGTAATGTCTTTTACAACATAGCTCACGCCCCATAATCTCTTACCGGTTAACTTGTAGTGAGTGACTATACGATTGCACTGTGTACTTATGAACTCGTATCTTCGTCTTTCTGTCCTCCTGATTCGTTTCAGGTCTTTAATGTTTAAGTCAGTGGAGAGATGTTACAGTATCAGAAAGGTAGATGTCAGCATGATCATGTGTCGTAGATTTCTCATAGATCGCCAAGGTCAAGGTCACACTGGTGTCAAAGGCAAGCAATAGAGAAATCTATTACAAAGTTCAAGTCAGTGTTAGACGTCAAATATCATACGTGAGTATGTTTTATTCTAGTTTGTAACTTTTCAGCATTTTCTACCATATTTTGGGCTGTGTATGGTGGTCGATGTTTAGTGGTGGAGGCAGACCACTCTCTAATTCTTGGGTAGATCCAAAGCTGTATACGTCCCGCCATCTGTAAGAATCGACGCTTTCTCACATCTTGCTCCCAGTGGGATTCTTTTTACAGCGGTTAGTGTATACAAAAGAAGAGTATGATAAGATGTGTCACGAGGAACGCTTTATCTCGATGTTGCAGTTTCAAATCCGTCAAGTTAAAACTAACATATTTCCACAGTAACGGTAAGTAACGGTAAGTTATAAGGCAAACATCGATTCACTTAGTTCAACTAGTTTCGTCCAGTTTTGTCCAGTAAACAAAAACAGTAAAAGTAGGTATACAAGTCGAACGAAAAATATAGCTTTTACATAACACCGTCAACCATAAACACGTGTTAAACAAACAAGAATTACCATGGTTACAAGCAAGGCATGTGACATCACGAACAAAAACTGGTTGACAAAAGAGCTACCGCATTGGAACACTGGGAGTTTAAACCAGGCACACAACCTCACTCTTACCCTATTGTCGTCCCATTTTATTGTGTAAATAAAGATATCCCCGCCAGTTTATATTCTCTAACAAACAAGTAACATTACAATAACGCTGACATTATTTCCGTCTTCATAACGGTATGTATATTTAATCAATGTGCCTTCTGCTGGTTGGCTAGTGTTGACAGATTCTTTGTTTCTCCCAAGATACAGTTCGTTGCACAAGTGGTAATGTCTCCTTCAAATAATTGTTTGCAAAGTCCACAGTTTGATCGTGAATTGATACTGCAATTTGGCTGTTGTCCTTTAATGCTACAAGTCCTTTTCGACTTTTACATGTACTTCAATTCCTGTTGTAAATCGTGAAGCAGTGTTTTTTAAAATTGCAAGACTAAAGTATGATTTTTGTGATTACCGTTGAAAATGTTTTGCCTTTTCTGCCACTGACCCTTCCAAGGCGGTAGCCCTATTGTCAACCCTTTTGTGTTTGTGATGTCTTATTTGGCCTTTTATTCATCTTTAAATGTGTTCTTTGTTTCTGTGTGTGTTTGTGGTTGATTGTCGTCCTTGAATGCTGCTTTTCCTGTTCAATGTTTATATCTATATTTTGATATACTGTTTAAAGGGACACTGTCCGTAAGTAAGCAGATATTGAGCATAACCAAATTATTATAACTGTCTGACTTTTATTCAGTGAAATGTATACATGAAAACATGAGGACCCAAAGAAGTATGTAGGAATACATTCGTGAGTTTGAAAAAAAAAAGTTTTAATTATTATATATAAATAAAGTTGGACCCACAATATTTTCCTTTTCTGCGATCACGTGACTTCCATTAGCGCATTAGGTTTTGACCATATTATGTATTGCGTATGATGTATAGCCCGCTTAGCTCAGTCGGGAGCGATGTCGACCACTTTAAGCTCACGCACACTATCATTACTGCGAGTGTAATTTTAGTTTGGGCTGCGAGTTCAAACGCACGAAGCGGATTTACTTTTTTTTGTACCGCGATTGAATTCCGTTAAACAATCTTACTTTTAATTAGTAAATATTCAATAATGTTTAGTGTGTAATGTTTGCGAACATAATTATTGTGTGTTTTATAAGCTAAAAGTTACGGACATATACAAGTTAACTACATATATAAATACTATTTTAACAAATACTGAAATAAAAAATAACGTCAAAAACATTTGTTTCAACATGTGATACCACAAAAACAGATCAAGTGTACAAACTAAACCAGAACACACGTATACTATAAACTGCGGTTGCATATCAAACTACCCCGATCAGAATAGTTGGTCTTCTTTCCGATTGACGGATTCAATGTTTTTCCATAACATTTTCACAATATTTGAATACAAATCTAGATTTAATATCCTTTATTAAAGTACACTTTATATTAAATATTAAAGTGTACTTTATATATATGTTCGTCTATGTATGTTCAATCATTTAAATAGTTACATTTCTTCTTTAAGCCTACTTCAACAATGTTTATATTTTCTAGATGTCACAATCTTGGGCGAATGTACATGGCTGTACATAACATCGACAACCCCACGACTCATGACTGGTCCATCTTTATGGAGGTGGACTGCCGGCCATACAGTGCCCACAACCGTGTCGCCCTCACCAACGTAAGGCTTGAACGTTTCCAGATCAAGCTGATCGCCAAACCGCACATATTCAAGGTGCATAGGCGGCTCCTGTAATATCATAGAACATTTAAACTAACATATACGTCAGATTTATTTATTATTATTCAACCGCTCTAATTTAACTAGCATAATTATTTTATTTACTATTATAATATACTCTACATTATTGGCTATCGATGATACGGAAAGAAAATTACAGCGCCAGTGCGAAATGTGGAAAGTATATTCATCCGATTAAGTTAAATGTATGCTCCACAAGGCATAGACATGTGTTTATTTATAATTTATCATGTTGTTATACTTATAATGCCTATTAATGCTGCCTATTTTGTTGGAGAATATAGCCTGGTAGGTATTTCTTTAATTAATAGGGATGACAATAGGGTAAAAGTAGGTTTGGTGCCACCTAGAACCTGGTTTAAACACCCAGAGGCTTCTGACCGGTTCAAGTTCGTTCTCCTATTGTCAACCCTTTTCTGTTTGTAATGTCGCATACTTTGCTTCTATGTGTCCTTCTATTTTTCCAAGGCGGTAGCCTTATTGTCAAACCGTTTGTGTTTGGGATGTCACATGCATTGCTTCGTATTAACGTTGTAATTGATGTTTGTGTTAATGCTTGTTTTTGGTTGACTGTGTTCTGTGAAAGCTACATTTCTTTCCTGTTCGAATTCTATACCCACTTGTATGGTTTGAATGAGTGTTTTGGTTGCATGATTGTTTGAATGCAATTTTCGTGTTTGACTTATATGTCTAAGTTAATTTCATGCGCGCCTTAAAAGTATAACAATGAAAACTCGCAATTGTCTTATTTAAAGCAAATATGATTACCTGTATACACATGAGGTAAGATTGTTCCACCAACTTAAGGAGATACTCCTTAACACCATCTGATAGTGTGTTCCCAGTCACAGGGGGTGTTCTCGACATTAGAGTTAGAAATATCTGCAATAATAAGAGAAAATATTCGTGGTCATTGCATTGTCCAAAAAAATAGATACACCTTGCTGGAGACATTAATGACCTGAATAAAAAACGTAATATCCTGAATAAGGCATACACATGAATCAATACACGTAAAAGCAATCCTTGCAAGTAAGCTGAATACATTACGACACGAAAGTGGTTAGACATTTGACATGAACATATTTGAATAACATATTATAACAAAATAACTGTATACAAGATGCAGTTATAACTGAAGTAGAATCCTTAAGACAATGTTTTATACAATAAATAACTTGAATTTTACAGATTGACCATTTAGAACGAGTAAATACATAGCTAGATTGT